>CAJNSZ010000239.1:55868-70376 GCA_905329745.1 Rotaria sp. Silwood2
TTTATTTTCTCTTTAGCCGAAATTGTTGGTTGAAGATCAAGACCAAAATCCATAAATTCCCAATCAATATTTTCTCGACGATATTCTTCTTGTTCAAGAACAAACATTGTATGATTAAATAATTGTTGAAGTTTTTCATTTGTATAATTTATACATAATTGTTCAAAAGAATTTAATTGAAAAATTTCAAAACCAGCTATATCAAGTATACCAATAAATGATGAACCTTGTCTTTTACTTCGATCAAGAGATTTATTGATACGTGTTACAATCCATTTAAACATACGTTCATAAATTGCTTTTGATATTGCTTCAACAGCATAATCAACCTAATCAAATATTGATTTTAGATCAATGTTGTTTATCGTTTTTTTTTTCTCTCTTCCGAAAGGAAATGAACATATAGTGAAAGTAAATTAGTGTTAATTAAATGGAAAGAGTTTAAAGGAACTCCTCCACGGCATTTTTGGTTCTTGAAGATGACTATAATCTGAAACTTTTACTGCACATAGGACATCTCAAATACGGAGATAGGTATTCGAGGAAAATAGGATTCATTTATAATAGGATATCAGAACTTTATAAGTTCGAATAGGAAGATCCATATACGGACAACAGTAAATTTGCCATTTAAAGAATAAATCTTAGTATCTATGATAAAAACTTCCGACTGACTAATTTTATCTTCTTCGAAAAACAGAGATAACCAGAACACAGAGAAGTACCTGTAAGCCAAAATCTGTATAGCATATAATACAATCTTTTACTCTAATATCGATCACGCTGATAAGCTTTCAAGTGAATGATGTAGATCGGCTCCTGAGAGAATATTACTAATTAGGAATATCATATCTAACACGTTCGGTAACCTATCACCAGAGGCAAGGACCATCTTTCTGCTTCCATTATTCGATATAATCAACTCTTGATATTGTAAAATAAATCTTGTTTTATTTCTAAATTGTAATAAATGAATAAAATATTAGCTGAAATAGAAGCCAAAATGACCATTCATATCTTTCGGCTACTTTACGATATGGTGTGCTACCAAGCGGCGATATCTTCCTTACAACTAATACTAGCTAAGAAGCCGACCTGAAGCACAATTTCTTGAACTCTAGGCACATATACTAACTAACTAAAAAATCAGGTGAATGTCACAATTTTGTCAGCATAATATCAGATAAATGATCCGAGACAAATTGTTAGAGTCATATGTTGAACAACGTAATCACTCAGGCATATCTGTCCTAATCAACAACGAGTCCTCTTTCTTTTTTCTTTCTAATATTATATTTCACTATATTGAATTCGATTTTTCTTTCTTTTTTCAACAAAACAAAAAAAACTAACAATTAATCTTTTAACTTACTTGAGCTTGTGTTTGTGCTTTCGTAACAAAATCTCTTCCAACTTTAAGTTTTGGTTTTAAAAATGATCGTACAAAATCTGTTACAGGTATACCTAATAGATGACAAACTTTTTGTGCAACTGTATCATCAGGTAATGTAGCTTGATCACTATTGCGTTCTTGTTTAAATTGCATATTACCCATTTGTAAAACAGCTGATATTGTACGAAATATTGAATTTAAATCATCACTTGACATATTCATTATTTGCATAGCTTTAACTGTATTTTGAAATTCTTCACCATCATCAACACCTGGTATTGTTACATTACCATGTGTTAAATAACGATAACGACTAAAATCTTCTAATAAATAATCTGTAATCATTTTTGTATTAGCACCACGTAATAATTGATAAAATATATGAAATGTTCGTTCTTCTTTAGCTTGACGTATAGTACGAGATTTTTCAAGTAAATATGTTTCAATTGATGCACCAGCAATAAAACCCGATGTATCAAAATTAATACGAATAAATTTACCAAATCGTGATGAATTATCATTTTTAACTGTTTTTGCATTACCAAATGCTTTGAAAGTAGAAAAGAAATTAGTTATTTTTTATTTTCTTCTAGGAAATTATTATTTTTCTTGTTTTTACCTTCAAGAATCGGATTTGCTTGTAGAAGTTGAGCTTCAAGTTCACCCTTAAAAATAAAAGTTCGGTAAAAAAAAAAAGTTCATTAAAATTCTTTTTTCAATATCTTACGGAGGCATCGCTTAGTTTATTTGTACTCATTTGTTGCTAAAAATAAAATAAAAAAAACAAAAACAATAATCAAAATGTTTTTTTTTTATTTTTCTTTTCTACTTGATATTGATTAATTGTAGTTGCCGGTTGACGTTGTGAACTTTTCGGTGCAGCAGCAATATAAGCCAAATATTGAATAACTTTTTTTGTATTTTCAGTTTTACCAGCACCAGATTCACCTCTATAATAGAAAGAAGATTCAAAATTTTTTTTTTCGTTTTTACTAAAAGAAAAAAAAAAAAAAACTATCTTACGTGCATAAAATTGATTGATCCTCACGATTTTGTAACATTAAACGATATGCATCACCAGCTATTGCAAATATATGTGGTGGCATTTGTTCACGTTTTTTTCCTTTATACATTTCAATAACATTTTCGGAATATATTGGTAAACGTTTATAGGGATTGACAACAACACAAAATAAACCCGAATATGTATATATCAAACCTGAATAATAACGTTCTTTAAGATTATATAATACCGATGCATCATTTAAACAAGTTAATTCTGACATATCTTCAATTTTACTAAATTTTGGTGGATTAACACGTTGTGTATCATCTTTATGTATGGTAACACGTTTACCATTTTCTAAATCAACTAATAATTGTCCATCCATTTGTTCTTGTCGTACTTGACCACGAACAAAACCTTCATGTTCATCAGGTACCCAAACAAATTTTTTAGCTGCCCATTCATTAGCTGTTGTTGCATCTGTAATACTATCTTTTGAAGTCATATCTGTTGAACGTAAATATTTCATTTCAGCTGGTTCATGACCATTGTCCATTACACCATCTGATTTATTATTTGTCGGTGTAGGCATTTCTCTTTTTTTTTTGTTCAAATCTAAAACAAGAAAAAAAAAGCCACTTATATATATATATGTATGTATTCTCATCGATTGGATGACTGAATGTATAGAGGCAAAAGAAAACAGTTCATTCGACAAGTCAGCGAGGTGCAATATTGTACGTGTGTATGTGTGTATATGCTCGGTCGAGATGTGTTCAGCGAGAGGAGGGAAGGAAAAAAAAAAAGAAATACGTTTCTTTGATTATATAATCTTTCGAGCTATTGCAGACATATATAATAATCATAAATAATTGAGACCTTGTGACATACACTCATCATTGTGATGACAGATCTTCAGAGTTATGAAATATGAAAAAAAAACTTTCTACTTATCTATACGAAAAATGAATGTTTGTATGCGCTTCGAAACTATTAATAAAAATCACCAACAACCTATAATATATAAACCGAGGAAAAGTGCTTTTATCTATACTATGCAAAACAGATAGAAAATGGCACGCTTTTTTATATTTTAACATTATCATCATTCCTTTTTTATGATTCATACCTGTGAAACAGAGAGCGAGGCGGACGGAGGTGGAATGACGAATCATAACGAATAAATGTATGTGTGACTATGCTTGTGTGTGGGAAGACAGCGAAACCTTCTTATCAAATTTGCCATACACAGTAAACAACAAAACTATTAGAATAATGTTTATAGTCTATTAAAATAGCAACAGAGTCTCTGATATCTATTATCCTTCGTTTGACAGACAAGCAAAATACATTTATAAAAACGAAAAGAAAAAGAGGATTTTTTTTTTGCCTTATTGTTTTTTTTTTTTTCAAGAATGCTGCAAATACCAGTTAGTAATGCAAACAAATCGATTCATGTCGAAACAAAATACAGACAATAGAGAGAAGAAAAAAATGTAAGCAGATGCCTTATACAAACTATCGAGAGATAATCCATCTGTATGTGAATGTTTGTGTGAAAGGGACTAAAGTACTCGTGATGTACTCTTCTTTTTTTTTTCTTCTTCATCGCGTTCGTACACTTCTTTTCTCTTTAACAAATACATACACATTCGATTTTTTTTTTTTCGGTCAAGTCAAATAGAAAAGAATAAGTGGTTGTTTGAGCCGAAAATAACTAAATACGTATATGTACATGTTAGAGCTTTACTTTTGTCTTCTTCGTTCGTTTCATTCTTTTCTTTCTTTTTTTACTATTTCTGTTTTACAACATAATACAAATACTCTGGATACCTAAAAAAAAGAAAAAAACGCTTAAAAAAAGGTATTAAATGTCAAATAGTAAAAGAAAACGTTTATCAATTTAAATTAAATGAAAGTTCGATTATATCTCACCTGATGGTAAATATATAAGTTCAATAGATGAATAGAGTTAGATATTTGGAGTAACCAACACCAAAAAAAAAAAAAAAAAAAAAAAAAAGAAAACATAGAAAGAGAAAAAGATCTATGATCAAGTTAATAACATAGACACAAAACACTTCACGTCTCGCCTATGTTCCTCTTTTCTCCTATACTTTTTCTTTTATTTCTCTTATTCGCACTCTGGACGTCGATGTCAGCGAGCTTCGCTTTGCTTTATAAGTGTTTCGAACGAACATAAATGTAAAGAAAAAAGATCGAAACATCGAAAATTTGATACATGCGCTCTCGCATACTTTATTGCCTATATATATGAGACTGATTACTCTCTCTCTCTATCTGTTCTTTGTCGTTCTGTACATTCAATTGTTTTTAAATTAGAAAAGAAAGAAAGAATTTCTAAAACCAACAACTGTTAATCATTATTAAATAAATAAAAAAAAAAACTATTAAAAACAAACAAATACTTGCTTGTTATGCACTTATACAGGCGAACTTAAAAGAAAGGATTGAACTAGAGTGAAAGAAGAAGACGAAAAAAAATCTTTAAATAAAGAACGTCCAATAGAATCCGAATATTACCTTGAAAAAAAAAGCGACATTATTTTTATTGTATTGTATTTTCTTATATCATTAAGACAACTGTTTGCAATTGAGAATTAAACACTAGATTTTATTTTAAACGAAATATTCTATTTTAATAGATGTCACTCAGTTCAAAACAAATTTTCTTTCTTGAAATTAGAAATTCAAAACAATTGACAGATCATTTTCATTTTGTCAGTCAATATTTTATCAGAGAACGATTTTCATTTGCTCAGTCTGCATACTAATGATAGAATTTTGTCTATTTCAATGTTTTATTGAATTCTCCTTAATTCATATTAGATTATTTTCTAATGATAGCTATTGAGTATTGAAAGTACTGGACATCATTTGTTTCAAATTTTTAGTCCATTATATTTGATTGAGTGACTTTTGATATTGAACATAAAAATAATTGTGAAACATCTTATACAAATATATAATAAATTATTTAATGATTATCTTGTTTTTACATAAGATTTATTTATTTTGAATATATAATAATTTAATAAAAGGTTAAATAATATCATGTCAAGTAAATTCTAAACAATCATTTGTTTGAAATTAAACTAATAGTAATAAAATAATAAGTTGTTGATTTTATTACATTAAAATGTCTATTGAAAATTCTCTTCAAAAAATAGTCACATCAACGTATTTTATTTTGATATTCAATCAGAAATTTCTAAAGAAGTTAATGTTGTTGAATGTTTTGTCACTTATTTGTTTTTCTTATTAAAGAATTTTCAGAACAAAATATATTTCTAATTTAGTATCAATTAATGAATGAATTGAATACAAAAGAAAGTACTACTGTTATATCTATTAATAAGTTATTGTTCTTTATCTTCTAGTGTTTCTCATTGTGGAAATCTTAATCCTTTTCTTCGTCGTCCTTCTTCTTTAACAACATTTAATTTATATTCAAATAATTGACAATTAATTCGATCAATGACAAATATTGAACGAAACGATTTTGTTTTTTTTTATCATTAAATCGAATATTGTTTTTCACAATCATATCGAATGAGGGTCAATAATAATAACAATCGACGATCAATCTCAAAATATAAGAAAAAATCAACGAGTCGAGAAAATTATTTATATTATCCTCAAGTACAAATTCTATCTAGATTTCGTAATTAAAAATATTCGAATTTAATATATCCAGTAACAGTAGCGTATCAATATTTTCAAAATGGTGTTGATTTTGAAAGTGAATTATCCAAATATTATAATTCAACTTATTTTTCTGTTCTTCAAATATTAATTCAAACAGAATCCTATGATAATTTTATTTTCAATTCAAAAATTAAATTTTCTTTATTTTTTTTTTTGTAATTTAGTGTATATTATAATAGAATTGATTTAGTTAAGAAATATTTTCCTCAATTAGGAGAAGTTTGTTCAACAGAATCGGTATTTTTTACCTAAAATAAAACAGTTTATCATGTCAGTTAAATAAGATTGGCCATGTTCAGACCAAATGGCCATTCTCAACGAAAAACTATCAGATTTAAAATATGAACTGCTGATAGCAAGCCTAGATCGAGTTCTTTAACTTTTAAGAGATTGATGCCTTAGGTGTATAAGAACAACAGAATCTTCCAAAATTCAGTTTATTTTTGCTCTATTAATTGTTTTTACATGCAGTACATTTGTAAGATTTTGGTAGTATTTATCAATCTATGACATAAGTGTTGTATGAGTTTCGTCATTTTCTGAAAGTTAAATAGTATGTGAAAGAAAAAAATTTCAATATAATTGACCTTCTTTGAATTGCAAATAATAAAAAATTCAACACATCTACTTCTTCAAACTGTTTTGCGGATTATTTAAGCTTATTTAAATCCCAATTTGATCAGATTTTTCAATGATGGTGCAACAACTGATTATGAATAACCATTGTATATTTATTAAATATTGACGATCACTCATATTTTTTTTCTTCTGTTCGGTTTATTTGAATAATTCAGCCCACACTCATCATCAGCAACTTATATTTTATATCTACAGTAGTAGTTCTAGGTTGAGAGGAATAATTTCGCCCGAAGATGGTCAATCTTATAAACTGATGTGACAAACACACTTCCATTTTTAGTGTTAGAATTTGTTTGTTATTTTTTATTATTTACGAAAATGAAAAAGCTCAGTTATTGTTTATTGATAATGATAAGATTTGTGAAATAAATCTAAATTCGATTCAACCATTAAGTAGTAAATTTAGTGATCGTCCAACACAACCACTTGCTCAAATTTGTTTATTTCGATATATTTCATTTGATTTTTTTGTAATTATTTTTATTTAATGATAAAATATTTAAATATAAATCTTGTGCATATAATCATTTCCAATTAAAGTTGAATTACAATATATATTATTTGTGAAATATTCAGCGGTACCACTATCCACAAAATATGCGTCAATAATATATGCAAGTAGACTGTCATATATAACTTTTTCTGATATTAATCGATGGTAATTAAGAGTTCCTTCAGATATTTTTCTTAAATGATAATCTTCAGCAGCTGTACCTTCACTAATTCCAATAGGATTAAATGGTATTCTTCCATTTTTAAGATCATCAATTCCAGAAATAATATCTTTTGATTTCTCTATTGCCATTTCAGAGGCTAAATTTGCACTATATGATGCTACTAATATCAAACTTAAGATATATAAATCAGTAGTTAATAAACGCTGTATTAGTATGAAAATCTACATCATATCCTACAATATTACCAAAAGAATACCATATACTAATTGCAACTTGAGACAATATTGATCGATTTTGTAGTACTTCATTATTTTGTCTCTACTATACACATCAATATATCAGCATAGATAAAAGCACCTAAGACTAATAACCAGAGCTTACGCAAAAAGAGTTTTAAGGATGAGAACAGATTGATATTAACATCAGATGTTTTTCGTACAATAATTCGTAAAGAATTATCATATATGACATTGGAAAAATCGACTAATTTTCTTCTTGTAGCGGTAACAGTCACATCACCTATCACTACACCATAAACACAATCACTTACTGCTTGAATTAATTCATCATATGTTTGATTGGATCATGCTAATTGAATTGTTGGAATAAAGCCTGTTTTCCTTTGTAAAAGTTTTATAAGATCGGCTACATAGCCACTATACTGTATTGAGTTTCGTCCACATGCATTCTTGGACTTTTCAACTTTTATGGGTGTGGGTGTTCGTTGTCTATTCACACCTATCCATACCCTACATCCAACATTACACACAAGTACAGCTACAACCATATCCTTGTTTTTTTTTATTCAATAAGGGTACAAATTAAATGTTCAGTTAAATTTGCTCAGTAGATATGTCTATAGTATTTAGGTGTAGGTAGTGTGCTATAGGATTAAGTATATAAGTATATGCATATGACTATAAGGGTACAGTTATAGGGATGTAGTCACAAGAGTACCATGTCTGAAAGTTCTTAATGTATTAAAAGAAATAATTAATGCATTATCATGTAATTGCATTCATTGCATTTCTATTGAAAAATAATGCATTGCAATGTACATTATTTCTAAAAATCGACTACATGGGTTGTGTAATAAAACATGTAGTATAAGTCGATTAATTGTTGGAGATGTGCACAATTTTACAAAGAGTCATTGTCTTTTTCACAGAATGATTTATTCTAAAATTTACGTTGATAAGGTATTATCCTGCATCATTTGTTTATATTTTTCTTCCATGATGTCTTTTTCGTTGAATTCTATAGCATGATCAGCAAGTATTTGTGTTGTTTCGTGTCCTTTACCAGTAATTAGTATTAAATCGTGTCTATCTTTAGCTAAATCTACAGCTAAATGTATTGCTTTTTTTCGATCTACTTCTACATATAAACGACTTTTATCTGGTTTTGTTTGGATGCCCGAGACAATGTCATCAATTATTTTTTGTGGATTCTCTTGAGAAGAATTGTCCGATGTTGCTATCATAATATCAGCATATTCATCAGCTATACGTCCAAACAATGGTCTTTTTTGATCGATCTCCTCGTCCACTAGTGCCAAACACAACAATTAACCGACCATTTTCGGCCGATTCTAATAGTATTTGTCTACCACATTTGAGTACTTTTTCTAAACCGTCTGGAGTATGTGTGAAATCAACCACAACTGAGAATGGTCTATGACGTATATGAAATTCAAATCGACCTTTAACATATTGAAAGTTTTCCAATGATTGAATTATTTGATCTAATGTTAACAAGTGTGAATAAGTTGTAAAACAAGTAGCTATACAAGCTAGAGAATTGTAAACATTAAAATTACCATGAATATTCAAATGAATGCGTCGTGTTTCACCTGAAGGTAGTAAAACAATGTATTTTGTACCATTTAGAGAAGTTTTAATGTCATTCGCTACAAATGAATTTTGAGTTTTCTTTGATGGACATGCATTAATAAAATGCTCATATGATGGATTATCATGATTAATGATAGCCTTTGCTGATGAAGATCTTGATAAATATTTTGAAAATAATAATAATTTTGATTGTAAATAATTGTCCATTATTTTATGAAAATCAAGATGATTTTGTGTAAAATTTGTTACAATGGCAATACTAAAATCATATCCATAAACACGTTCTAATGTCAATCCGTGAGAGCTAACTTCCGTGACAACGTTGTCTACTTGATATGTATTTTTCATATCATTCAACAGTGTTTGTAATAACCATGCATTTGGTGTTGTGCAATCTGTATTCACGTAGCCATTCATGTCACTCATAACGATAGCATCTATAACCAAGTGTGTCGATCAAATCAACTGTCAATTTAGCATCGGATAAAACTTTTTCAATCATATGTGTTACTGGTGTTGTACCATTTGTACCAGTTACACCAATCATTTCATGAATAGACTGTCGAGGATTATTATAACAATGAATACATAATTGACCAAAGATTATATCTGTCGTTGTCGTTTTGGGAACTTGAAATACAGGAAAGGCTGCTGATTCTAATAAACGTAATAATTTACGGTCATTGACAACTAAAGCTGATAATCGGGTACTCAGTAATGTATTTATGATATAATGGTCTAGTATCACTTCATTCCCATTGGGTATACCAATAGTTGGCATAACAAAAATAAAACCATGATCATTTGGATTATTTGTTTGTGTCACACGTCGTAGCGATTGCGTAATTAAAGTGATAAAATGTTCATAGTATGTTTCTAATGTATGTGGATTAATACAGATCAAATTATCTATACTATCAATTAATTGTTGTAGTTTCATCGCAACTAGCACTTAACGGCTACGGAATAGTAATTGACTTTTTCTGTAAAGTAAAATGCGCTAGAAGAGAATTTTGAAGATCTTTAATAGTAGAATGATCACGAACAGATATTCCTAGATTCAGGCAAAGTCTAGTCACAAAGACATCTCTGTCATTAGTACGATGAGTTTGATAATGTTGCATATTAAATTTCAGTGAATGATCGAAAGAAAACTAGCAAAGATCTGTTGAATTCAAATATCAAGCACAATGGAACTACTTAAATTGATATTGACGATGGTGGTGTTTGTACTATCCGTTAAAAAGATAGCACATATTCTGGTCAAATGAAAGCTTTCACCGCCAAACTAATAAGGTTAAAATATTAGCGGCTGTTGGCTTGCCTAGAGGGAGATATTCGAGTTTTACTGTATTTACAGTGTATGAGGGATGCTCACAAGTCAACATTTCAGCAGAATTTCTTTTTCTTTTTTTGTGATGATAGGATAGAGCTCGTCGAGTTGCATTAGAAAAAGTATGCTTCAAATTTTAAAAATCGATTAAAAAAAAAATTTTCGAAAGGTCTAAGTTAGCGTTATTTTCAAATATAGAGGAAAATAGACCCAAAATTGCGACCCTTGGAAAAATCTCTTTTTTAAAATTTGAAGCATACTTTTTCTAATGCAACTCGATGAGTTCTATCCTATCATCACAAAAAAAGAAAAAGAAATTCTGCTGAAATTTTGACTTGTGAGCATCCCACATACACTGTAAATACAGTAAAACTCGAATATCTCCCTCTAGATAAGCCAACAGCTGCTAATATTTTAACCTTATTAGTTTGGCGGTGAGAGCTTTCATTTGACCCGAATATTTGCTATCTTTTTAACGGACAGTACAAACACATCCATTGCAAGGTTCAGATAATCAGAAACAATTCGCTGAATGATGCCATGACTTAGGTCAGTTTGCATTTCCATCTCTTCAATTAGAACATGTGTCTTTGTATATATGTACATATAGATGGTTTGGCATTAAAAGAGGTAAGATAAAAGTAATAAAAGAAAAGATAGGAAAGGAAAAAATCAAGACGATAATATACATTGAAGCCAATATGGACTAATGTTATTGTTACATATCATAGCTAAACAAGTCTAATGGAAATTTTATTATTATGATATTAGATGAATAATGATCAAATGGTGTAGAAATGTAAAGCTTTGTTTTTACTATCAGTCTATATGAAAAGAAAATTTCTTCAAGCATTCTATAAGAAATTGATATAACTCCGTAACTACTTTTGGTATGACCTAAGTAGTTTTGAGAAATCTTCTACGAGAGTCACGTCATCCTGTTGCAGTCATTAATATAAGAGTTGTTTTAAACTCGGCATTAAATTTATTCCCAAAAGTGGATGGTGCAGAAAAGTTATAGTTAAGGTCAAAGCAAGGTCTTTCATAAGTCAACCAATATTCCTAGTCGAGAATTCGGTGCATTCACCTTCGACACATACTGAAATTGTTGCTTTGCGATCAGTTATTCACGCTAATGGCCCATAATGAAATCTTACGCGTTCTGCATTCCATGAAAAATTCCGTATGGGAAAAGTAGTTCTAGACACATATTCGGATATCATTGCTTCCTTACTACTATCATTATATTATTTTTTTAGTTCAATTATACATTGTAACAAGCTCTCTTCAAATTTTTTTTTGAAAAGAAAAACAAAATAAATGTCACAATAAAAGTCTATATCTGACAGATACTCGATAAATATATCGGTTCGTTGCAAATGTACTCAGCAAAAAACATAACAATAAATCAATTTATTTTGTTGGCAAAATACCTTATATCTATATTGATAAGAGAATTCAATTGTTTTCTATGACTATATTAAGTGATGAACACTTCCATTTGATCTTTATCATATCAAGTACGGAAATCAAAACAATTCTAATAAAAAATATTCTAGTTTAGTTATGTAGACCTTTAGCTATGTATATACCTATTTAATTAACAATTTTTCCTATTATCCTTATAAAATTATGGAAAACGGATATATATTATGTCAGAAAATGCGTCTCTTATTGTCGAAAACATCAAAACTTAACGAGACATATACACAAATTAGTTGTTGAGTATGCTTTCTTTCTTATGAAACTTCTCAACATCCACATTCAATCTAAATAAAGAATATACTGACAATAGTTTGACGAAAGATTTGAATAAACTAAATACTATGAAAAACGAAATGAAGCTCTTTTACCTGTTGAACAATTTCTATAAGAGAGAAAAATAATGAGAAATACTCAATTAACAAGTTTATTTTTACTTAGATTTGTTTTTATCCTCTCTCAAGTTGAAATCTATAATATCACAGAAGATACTTCATTTAATTCTCATTATATGATATAACTTCGTCGACAGTGACTTTTTGAGTAACTATAAACAATTCTCAGTTTCATTGATCAATATCAAAACATTCAGGAATAGTTAAACTAACTGAATAGATTTTCTCGAAAAAAAAGTCATTTACTTTTACGAATTTCTAATAAACAAAACAATTCGATTCTTTCTCATATTTCATGATTCAATTGATATCATCAAATAACCAATTTCACTTGATGCTTGTGACAAGTGATGCATTTGTTCAAGTGAAAAGAAAAATTTATCATACATGTAGTAAGAGCAATTCATTTCTCTTGTGTTTACGCATTACATTAGATTACATTCAAAAGAAAGTGAAACTTGTAAAAACGATAGTACTTATAAAATTTAAACTCAATTCATTTTTTTCTACTAACAGTTTATTGTATGCAGTTTGATATAAAAAACTATTCCCAAAATCTACAAATAGTATCGTTTTTACATCATTTTTTTCTATTCCCAATCTGTAGTATGAATATTTTTTTTTCATGAATAGACCTGGAAAACTAAAAAGAATAATAATATATACTGTATTATCAGCTGTGTATTTAAGATGAATTCATGACTGCTGCAGCATGTACCTCAACATTCGTTCGTTTTTAATAATATTCACCATCAGGAATTGATTAAATATAATATTGAATAGCATTATTAACATTTACAAATAATTTTGAGAGTGTTATATTCATCATTATTTCTTTGAATTTGTTAATATATTTGAATACGTATATAGAAATGAGTAATACAGGTGATTGATAGTTTGTTGTGATATTTACAGAAGATGCTTATCGAAAACATTTATTTTATAGAATTATCTTTCATAATAAGTAAATGATAGTTACTCTTTTATTACATTTATTATCTACTCATAATTGATGTATATGACTAAGAAACTTCAATTTGATCTTATGATAAATTTTGATGATTATACCCATGTCAATATCTCAACTATTCTTAACCCTAGTATTTTCAAGTGTACTTTTGGCCACAACAAATAGAATGAAAACAGTGATTTTTTCACTTTTCAATAAGTAACTGGTTAAAACTATATTATTCTTATATGTTACTTGATGAAATAGTACTAAACTGATAGACTTTGTTTAACATTCGTAATATATTTCATAGTTCAATCCATGGAAAAAAATGTTTCATAGCATTTTCTTGTTTTTTGAGAACAGGGTTCATTTGGACCCTGGTTGGAAGTACTAGGGTTAAAATGAAGAACAAATTTTGTACCAAACAAACTCGATCTTCTGGAATTTGATAATTTTCCAAACTCTATGCATCAACATTCATAATGATAGTAAGATTAATACGGTAAATGAATCAGTTTCTGTAATCTCATGAGAAGTCTTCATTAAATTGAACTTGAGTTGATGACTTACTTTGTCTTGGATTCTTATATCAAGATGAACCATATGAAAAATCTCTTTTCAGTTCTTTCTACAGGAAATTATTCACTGAAAGTTTGGTTCTATACGTGAAACTAAGAAATGTTGAAATCTTTTCTAAAACAGAAAAGAAAGGCAATAATTGATGATTACTTTCTATTAGTATCATCTAATAAATTATAAAATTTTCTGATTACATTTTCTTTTTCTTTTGAAATTTAAATAGAAAAACAAGGTTAAGTTACTCATGCAATTTTACGTGTCTTTTTATTTAATTTCAATTTACGTGTACTTTTTTGTATAATTGAAATGAATAACTAGAAAAAGCCTATCTTCTCACAGAATTCTATTTTTGCATTGCTAATATCAACTAATAAGCGCTCGAAAACATCAACTATTAAATCAGTTGCTGGCATGGGGGAGCACGACTGACCTACCATCCTTATACATTATATTTCACTATCAAAGAAAAT
>CAJNSZ010000239.1:70476-84022 GCA_905329745.1 Rotaria sp. Silwood2
ACAGGTTCTGTGCATCTTTAGTACGAAAGAGATGTTCGTTTTTTTCATTATGATATGATACCAATTGCATCCTCTAAGGAATTTTTGTTTAGTCTTTGAACGTTTCTGATTAAATATAATTTTGTAAGGGATATGAAATTGCTTAATGAGAAAAATGAAATTCTCATTTCTATGTTACTTGTAATATATTAAAATCTATCAAACATCTAGATGTCTTTTTTTCTTTTCTTTAAGTTATTACATATCTTTTATCTTTATGTGAACTAGGATGATTCACATTTACGTGGGGCATGTGCAAATTTACTTGCTAAATTAATTCAAACAACAGTTCATTTTTGAACAATATTATTATTATTAAACTCATTTAATGATTCTTTTATTAATGTATGTTCACTTGTATCAATTGATTCACAAGACAGTTCAAGATTAGGTTAAAAAAGTAGCCTCCTCTTTTTTTCATAATCAATATTTTATTTGTTTATATGAAGATGAAACATATGAGAAGCTCTGACACTTTCATAATGAATTAATTCTATCGAGAACGTTATTTTTGGTAACATTTGAATGCATAAGTCGACTTTAAGGTTTGTTGATCACAGTTCGTTTTTACCATGTCAATGGATATATAAAGTTCATCATTTATTACAAATAAACAAATACTTCTGTAATAATATCAATGATGAAGTACAATGTGAAAAAATATGATGTTTATTAACATTAATTTTTGATCCTTTAGTTCAAACATCAATCCGAATACAGGTTGGATGTTTAGAAGGTATTTATGTTCTTTCAAATGTTTTAAGACCAACAACAATTCGATCATTTTTTTAAACATCCATTTATATTGCATGATCTTAATCATTTACAACTATTACTCGATATTAATAATTTAATATTTTCAAGTACAGAGAAAAGAAGATATTTATTATGTTTGAACGACGCTCAATTGATCTCGAAAAAGATGATGAAAATGATCTCGCTTTTTTCCGAGTACAAAATATGATGAAAAGATCTCGGAAAAAACCTCATTAACGGAGAAAGGTGTAAATTGGAGAAAAAGATCTCGGTTGTATATGTTAAACAGAAAAGAAAAGTATGGTATCCTAGTTTATGTATATACTAATAAACAGAGTGCTTAGTGATAAGGAAACACAATAATGTAACATTTATTAATATCTAATACAAAATATACATGAAAATGTTTATAAAAAATCAGTCTTTGGACAATGCGTACTTCACTTTTTTTCTTCGTCCTTTGCAATTTCTTTTTCCGATCAACTGTGGAGTTGTTCGAACTCCTCAGATCATCATAAGACCTATTGAATGAATACACGAATATTGTTTCAGATTATATTTACAGGAACAGAATGTTGGAGGTAACATTTTAGAGAAATTTAAAATTCGTGCAGATTTCAGCCACTGTTTGAAATGATCATATGATAACCACGACATTGAGTACAAATAGTGTACCCAAGCACGAATAGTCATTTGAGACTCAGATGCGGGTGTGTGGGTGTGGGTGTCATATCTTCTTTACCCACACCCCACCCCGAGATCATTTTCATCATCTTTTCCGAGACAAATTGCATTTTTTCCATTATGTTTTTTGAATTCTTTCCTTTTATTTGAAGATTTATCAAATCTCAACAAATGAAAAAATGTTTTAAAAGTAGCATAAATGATTCAAGTAATTCGAAAATGGAACTATTTTATTACCGTTCTCGAATAATTGCAAAAATATTCACAATCATCATGTTTTTTGGGCAGAAGATAAAATTCCTATAGTTGATATTTCAGTTTTCACAGAAGAAAAGAGTTCCAAAGTATTAGATCTGAAGAATATATTTGATCATGTTTCGTCTGAACAAATTCATTTGTTTTTCTTTTTAAAGAGAATGATAAAGATTCATCAACAACATCAAATACAACAAACACAGACAAAGATAAAAAATAGGGGTGGCATTTTCCTGTTAACTTATTTCAAGTTTAAATTCATGTTAATTTAAATTTAAAATAAATTTAAATTCATAAGAATTTAGTTTTCAATTTAATAAATTTTTGTAAATGTAAATTGACCATCCCTATTTAGATGATAGTTGAAACAACAGAATAATTTTCTGTTGCTATTTAATTATTGCTAGAAAGATTTTAAAAACACATAAATAAAAAGATGTGCTGAAAAAATATCACCATCAATCTCAAAGATAGAGATTTTGTTTTATATATTCATATCAATATAAGAGTCTCTCATAAACATGTGAAAAACAATCGCTTCTTTACAAACGTGCAGACTTCATTATTCGAAAAAAGAATTGGACGCATTCTTTTTTCCTTAAGTCAATTCAATCGAGATTTTCGCAAACAGAAGACACTTGCCAGATATTTTCTCAGATATAGAATCCATGCATATAATATGCCGTAGTATTAAACATTCTGAATGTAATAGAATAAATCTTGATAATATTTTTTTGTCGCAAACAACCACCGATATATTTGTAATATTAATGATACAACTTGTCAGTACGGTCCCTTGCAGTGCCAAAGTGTAGAACTCACGAATTCTTACTTTTATAAATTTATGATATATTGTTTTAAAAAAATGTCAAATAAATGAATAAGTCAAAAATATAACAATTTTCATAGTCGATAAGCGCGCTTTGAAGTTTTATCCTCTCGAAAATGTTTCACTTCTAATGACTTATCTGTCAGTTTATTTGATTCATTGAACGCCATTATACTGTAAAAAGTTATGTATATTATTAGATACATCTTCAGCCCATAGCTTCTTTTCTCCTAATCATAATATATCTACGATACATGCCATAGATATCGGCAAATATAATGTTACTCTTCGTTTCATCGATTGAACTACGATATTAGCCTGCTATACACATTGGTTGGGAAAGAAACCGCGAACTTTGACTTAAAACTTACACCCACTATTTTCTGCGAAAATATATGTGAGTTCCACAAAACAATCTTTTATTTTCAATAATAGTCGCCGATCTACAATTATCTTTCGATCAAAATACCGGTTTATTTATCAATGATCCAGAATTTCTTGCTCGCCAATAATCAATAAAAAGATTTTTTTCTTCTGTTATTAAAAAAGAAAATCATTAATGTCATTTTCTTTTCATGGAAAAATATACTTCTATTCAGCGAGATTAATCAATGGTTCGTATTAAATTTGAAACGATTGGAAAAATCCAATATTTCCGGTATTTTAACAGGAAATATGCGATTCAATCTTTTTACAAAAGTGTTAACGTTTCTTATTAAAGCACATTTACAGTTCAGAATAGCGCTACATCGAAGTTACATACTTGCTCATATTTCTTATCAGTCAAAACTTTTAAATTCACCATCCGTTTGTTCTTGTTCAAGTATAATTAAAAACTAAGAAAAGGTTTTCCATTTCTCAATGATTGATTCCATTTTTCTCGATAGTGACCAATTCTATATAAAATATTTTGATAAGACAAACATTACGTGTATCTTGACAACATATTGTAAGGATCAATTTTCTTCAGAAAAAAGCATCTTCTTAGGAAAGATTGTAGAAGTTTAAAATACTGAGCAGATTTTGTTCACCCACATGTTTATACATGATTAAACTTTTTTTTAAATTCTCGCCAACTTTTTAGAAGTAAATTGTGAACAAAAAAATATATTTCAAGTGAGATAGTTATGCAAAAGCGAGAAATTGCACAAATCTAACTAGTGATATCGAATTTATATCAATCTCATAGATATAAATGAGATGATAACAACAATAGTTTCATCTAATATCGACACTAAAAATGTACAAGAGAGCTTTATTCATCATTGTGCCGATATTGATATCACCTTCCTCACTCATATTCCTCTCGTCTTTCCTCCTCTGATGTCAATTGTGAACAGTAAAGTATAAGCGTAAATTTGTCGTCAAGTACTTGATATAAAATTCGCTTGAAAAATTCTTGTTCCATTCACTATGCTTATACTCTATAGATTACAATAAAGTCGAAATGAATTGATGATCACTTTCACCGTTACATTCTTGATACTGTTCGAGAAACAAGAGTTAATATGATTCACATAAATCATCGTATTGTTTCTTGTTTATTTGAAAATAAATTGCAGTTATAGTATAAACAAAATAAAGGCATTAAAAAAATAAGCATGATTAAAATGATAATTGTTAGCTGATTATAATAATTATCTCAAGAAAAAAACTTGTTAAGGAAAAAATAGGGAAAATTTATATTGGTCCAAATTGTTCTTTACTATTTTTTGTTGGATCCCATCCTGTATTTTGTGGATTTTTTTTACCATAGTTTGATAAACCTTTCATATCTTCATCAGATAAAACAAAATCAAAAACATTCATATTTTCTTTAAGTCGTTCAATACCAGATGTTGTTTTTGGTATAGTAATAAAACCATTTTGTAATGACCAACGAATAAGAATTTGTGCTGGTGTTTTACCATATTTTTCACTTAATTTTATTAAATATGGATCATTAAGAAAATGTCCTTTACCTAATGGTGAATAGCCCATAATAGCAATATTATTTGTTCGACAATAATCAACAATATCTTCATTAGGCCACCATGGATGTAATTCAATTTGATTAACAGCTGGTACAAAACCGGCTTGTTTTAACCATTTTAAATGTTGAACACCAAAATTTGATACACCAATCGAACGAATTTTACCTTCTTTTTGTAATTGAACCATTTCTTTATAAACTTCAAGCACATGACCACCTTGTGGTGCATGAATAAGATATAAATCAATATAGTTAGTATTAAGTTGTTGAAGAGAATGATTAAATGATTTATAAAGACCTTGACAACCATCATTAGTACGAAAAAGTTTTGTTGTTATAAATATTTCTTTCCGATCAATACTGTTCTTTACAGCTTCACCTACTTGAGATTCATTTCTATATAATTCAGCTGTATCAATTAATGAATAACCAAGACGAATCGCATCAGTTATAATCTGAGTCGTTTTTGATGATGATGCTGCTTGATACAAACCTAAACCAAATATGGGCATTAAATGACCATCGTTTAATCTAATCCGAGATGCTAATGTGAACGACATGAATTTCTAAAATATATATATATTCATTAATAGCATAAGTTTCATTCAAATTCGAACTGGATTTCGATGAATTCTATTTTCGATAAAGACCCGTTAAATGAATCATCTATTCATTAGTAGATATATGTGAGACCAGTTTTAGTCGCAGTACTGGTGGCCGAAATTACGAAAGAAACAGTTACTTAAACTGGAGCTAATATATTCTAGTTCAGTTTTCTATGTTTGTTAGTGAAGTGTTATAAACCATATCAATCAAAGCGAAATTCAGACTCTAGTGATGCATAGGATAAACTTTTCTCATATCTTGTATCCTGATTGAGAAAAGTTATCTAATCGTACTCTATCCGTACGAGTGACGAATTTAGAGAGAAGCAATACGGACGATCACGCCTTCCGTTCAAACTATTTTTCTCAGCAGACGACGCCCAAAAAATGAGTCGATACAGCCTCAAATTGGGCTTCAAAACACGTTTTGTGATTCTAATTGCCTCGCTTTCCATTGAAATGTCTTCATTTATTAAAATCCTAGATCTATCACTGATCCTTAACCTGCGAAAATTTTATTTCACTCCCATTTAATTCTAGATTCGTTGAAAGACTGTAAAAGTGACAAATAGCAAAATAGTATTACGTTACATTTAAGATTTTTTATTTTACACTGAATCGAAATAAATTCTCAAATAGTCTTATCTAAGGGGAAGCCAGGACTGAAAACAAATTTAGTCCCGCATATCTCCATTCATCACTCAATGGTATTCATTTTGCTTCGCAATATAAATTAAAGAAGTTAGTGACATAATAGATTGTAAAGATTTGAAACATGATTGCGTCTCCAATAGAATTTATATCGAGATATGTTTCATCTCTACAACTGATACTGGTTATTTTCAAATAATTTTTAGCTTTAGTAGATGATCACGGTAGAAAACAAGATCAACTGCTGAAGAACCAATTCCTAGGATATTGAACAATACTGCTCTTTCGAACAAAATTTCCATTAAAATACAAAAAATAATCAAATTATATATTTTGACTCAGTCAATATATTTTTTCTATCATTATTATTTTTCAATAATTAAACTCAAAAATATTGCATATAAATTATTTTAATCACAAAATAAACCAAGAAAGATGAAAAACAAAATAAACCTATGTGTTAAAATAAACATAAAATTCGTCATAGACTATGAAAACAAGGAAAAAATCGAATTCATTTAATCAACGGATACAATCGATTCATTTCTTTGTGAAGACAACGATACATTGAAGAATGATAAATCAAATTCATCTTGTTCATTTGGTTTTTTCTATATATGAAAACAAATAATTCAAGATTTTCTATTTTCAATTAAATACATACAATCCATAGACCAGATCCACAATTTTCAAATGCTTGATTAACCTATAAACAAAAATAATAATAACATCATTAAGTATTAAAAAACAAAACAAAATTCTACTTTAATTTTAGCTGTTTGATAATCTATAGCTAATTGTTTAGCATCATAATAAATCGTTGGTATTGTTTCTGATTTAATTTTATTCATTAAACTTATCCATTGATGAAATAAAGCTACTTTTGATACCATTGATGGTTCACCTACAATTTTTCGTATGTAAATATATCAACAATAAGATTATATTAAATAAAAAATACGGCAACTGAACAATTTCTAACAGACTATTAAGTATTTTTCAAGGATAACCGATCTTCATAGAAATATCATATATTTCGATTAACTCAGAAACATTGATATTAATTATTTTCTAAAGTTATACCGGGATTAATTCATGCAGTTTATATTAATCATATGACGACTGTGATGTATAGAATATATACAAACGTACTACAGCCACTCAAATATCGAGAAAGGTTTTGGAATGGACTAGAATAGTTTAAATCATGCTTTTAATACCGTACAAAACATTTTTTCATTGGCGAGGAACTTTGAAGTTTGTTATTCTTGGTCGCTAGAAAAATCATAATTATTGATCTGTGATCTTTATGATCTCAATCGTTAGAATTTAGACGAAAGAGAGCTGAAAAACTTTCGATTTAAAAATGCACACCCTATTCTCTTTAAAAATATCCAGAAAAATTCAAACCGATCTTATCTTCGAAATATATCATGAAAAAAATGAAATCTTACGTGATATTGTCAATCCACTTGTACTATCAATGATTTCACATTTTTGATCAATACAATTCCAGATAAATGCATGATTTGATGATCGTATCGTATTTCTCATTTCCGAACTCTTGATATCTGAGATAAATGGTCGTCGTAATCCATATGGAGTTGGAATATTATACACTTTCTATAAATATTTATATCATATTTCTTTTTTTTTTTGATTATACAATGTAGGTTTTTTTTTTCTATTTACATGTTCTATTCGAGAAAATAATGCTCGTCGAATATGTTCACTATTATACAAACTTCCTATGATAACACTAGTATAATAAATTGGATTAATTAATGTACTTAATAAAGCACCTGCTAATAGAAGAAATCAAAAAATTAATGATTAAATTATTATTTTTACCTTGTAAACCAATAAAATTCCATCGACATAATTTATCTGAACAAGACATAGTTAAAAGTTGTTCATTAGCAAGTATTCCATCCCATGTTTGTATATTTTCATATATTGTTTTAGCTAAAACAGGTATTGTACCTTCACTAACTTCAATTTTTCTTCGTAATAATCCACAAGATTTTCTTAATGAATATTTTAAATTTTGATTTACATTTATAAATGATGATTTTTCACATGTAATTTCTTGTTGTGAAATAAGTCGACTATCACCACATGGAGCTGTTGAAATATATAAATGAAATGTAATTGATGATTTAAGTTGATATCGATTATTATTATAAATTTTTTCAAAAATTGTTTCATCATATTTTTCATTAAGAAATAATTTTAATTGTTCATAACAATAACGAATAAGACAACGACGTGCTAATATTTCAGCATGACAATCATGTAATGTTTGTCCATGCCGTGTTAAACGATTACTATTAATACATTTTGTACCTGTTGTTATACAAATTACTTCCATTGTTTCAAGATTATAATTATGTAGAAGAACAATACCAGATAAAACTTTTCGTCGTTGAAGACGTGCATTATTTTGAGTTAATTGACTGAATTTTTCTTGAATACATAATGCAATACGATCAGCAAGATTTTGACGAGAATAAGGAAGATTATTTGGAAGACTATCACTTTCTATCGACAGATTGTCTATGAATAAAAACAAAACAAAAAAAATCTTATTTTAAATTCATTTTATAAGATAAATAACGAGTTAAATACACCATGTGAATAACTTTTGAATGATTCAAGCAATATTATTTTGTCTTGGCATAATTTCATTTTTACGACCACTGAATTGAAAATCCAGACCTGTCCGATGAGTTCTGCACTGCACAGAAGTTTTTACAAAATCATATTGTTTTCCTTTTCTGATTCTTAATGCTGTCTCAAAGTGATCTCTAGTAGACATCATCTTTCATGTATTATCATAGAAAAACTTTGAATGAAGTTAAAGAGAAAACCATCCAAACTTATACCCATCGTTTTAGCTTATATTTAACTTAGAAAGACGTCTTAATGAAAATAGCAAAATTGTAAAAAAGTTCGTCCTCGTGAGCCTTTGAAGCCAAGTTAGCATCGTTTTACCGAATTTTAACGTAAACTAATGCTAATAACAAAGTTGAATGATTCGTAGAATATTCTGAAAGTTTCAAGAGAAAACAATGTTCTTTTGTTGAAGTATCGGATTGCAAAAAATAATCATTTGTCACAAACCGTGATATATAATACTTGAGTTTACTTAAATATTCAACATTTTGACAAAGAAACTTCTGTTTTTATTGGTATGTACTTAAAAATTCAGTAAAACGAATCTAATTTGGCTCCCGTGGTCCATGGGAATGATCGCTTTTAGACTTTTGTTAGTTTCGTCAAAGTGTTCTTGTAGCTCTAATATAAGCTTCAATAACAGGTATCAGTTCGACTGAGTTTCTCGTAAGTGATACAAGCATAAAGCTCATTGAATAGAACTACCGTTTTTGAATCTCTCATAATAGAAAAAATGTTGCTCTAAAATTTGTGTTATTTTAGAATTGAATCCCGAATAAGTCTTGTTTTGTTGAATTAATCTCTATCATGATTCAAAGTACTATTGAACAAAATTTGCAAACAATCAAACACTTCATATCGATGTACTTTCACCTTCAATATGAAGTTCAGTAATTGTTTCTTATGTCATTACTTTAAAATGTTCAATATACTTTTGATCTTCTACAATATCAATTTCANATAAGAAAAAACAATGAGCTAAATGGGATTAGAATCGCCATATACTGGAGACATCATTATTTTTTTATTTTTCACTTTCGACATTTTTTTCGCTTTAATATGTACGTTTCGACATTTTTCCTTTCGATGTTTTTTCTTCGTTTTTTCTTTTTTCGACATTTTTCCTTTCGACATTTTTCCAGCACACCAGTTGACCATATATCAACTTATTTATTACTAATCATGGTCCCTATTCTTTAATCTCTCTCAATTGTTTTGTTTGGATATCCTAACAAGACGATTGAGAAAAAAAAAGGATAAAACAAAAGCTAATATATCGAGTTTACCCTCCTCATTTGATCTCATCCGATGATTTCTCAGTTCAGTCCTTATATTACCAATTATAGTAGTTCATAATTATATATAATATAGAAGAGATTAACTTGTTTAATAAAGAATAACAACAAAAATACAAAAGATATCAACATTTATAACGCAGATATATGTTATATAAGTATATTGAAAAAAATTAAGTTGTTCATTTTTAACGACATCTTATTATTGATTTTCCAATTGTAAACTTTGAACATTAAGTATACGTACATTACGATATTTTATTTTGCATTGCATGTTACTTATTGTTCACTTTTCCTATTCAATATCTATGTTTTAACAATGATCGCTGATACATCATTTGGTTTAAGTTGGATTATTAAATATATCCTGCTCTAAAAGAGTAGACGAAACATTATTCGACGATAGAGGTAGCAGATGTAACAGTATCCAGTTAGGTCGTCTCTATGAATCCTTTAAATCCTTTATAATCTTTTAATTGGATGAATCATGTGAGAATTGTCTCAGCATACAGTCACTTTTTTGTACTTGTGCATGGCCAATAAGTAATTGATGAAGAAAGCTTATTGATTTTTCTATAATTTAATTGTTTAGAAAAAATGGAGCAGTTGATCCAGCTATTGAACAACCATTAGCAAATGTTTTATGGGCTGCACCATTTCTTGCACAAGATATTCCTGAACTTGGTCAAGTAACAACAATGTTTAAAAAACATTTTGGACCAGAGTAAAAGATTTCATTTGTTTTTTCTTTTTTTTTCGTTTAAATAAATAATAATCTTTTATTTTAGATATGTAACAATGTGTGAACAAAATAAAATTGGAATGGTTGATGTTGATCTTTTACGTTGTTTAAGTTGTGATCTTATTCCAAAATTACTTATTGAAAAATATTTAGTTGAAATATGTCGAAGTCAAAATGTTCCATTTGAACCCGATCAAACTATAATGGCACAAGATGAATTTTGGACTATTGGACAACGTTATGTTCAACAAACTAATGTAAATGATGAAAAACGGCCACTATCAAATATAAATGATGACAAACGACCACCACCACCACCATCAAGTGGAGGAGGTGCTTCATCAAATAGTGGTGCTGGAGGTGGTGGTGGTGGAGGTCATTTAGATTTTCCAACTGTTCCATCAGCTCACCCAAGTGCACCAGCAGTAAGTTGTTTGCTTTTTTTTTTTAAATAAGTGATATATTGTGTAAGAAAGTGATTGTAATACTAAAATATTTAATCCCCTTTAACATTTGACAGTTTGAAAAACCACCTCCAGCTTATTTAAGAGTAAGTCGTTTTTTTTTCTTGCCATGCTCGTGTGATAGAAAAATTTCTTTTATTAAAATTTGATACGTAATTGTTTGTGTGTTTTAGCCTCAACCTCAATATCCAAATATTAATTTTGGACCATCAATTCCACCACCACCACCACCACCATCATCAAATGCACCTCGTATTGGTTTTAATGCTGATTATAGTGCTAAAACACCATTTAATGATCCGTTTCCACAAGTTCCAAATGCAAATGATCATTCAGCACCACCTGCTGTTCATGGTGGTTCAGATGATCCTGGTTTTGATGATTTAGCTCGTCGATTTGAAGATTTAAAAAATAGAAAATAAATCCATAATGATTATGTCTAGAATATAACTATATGTTTATTCATTGTATTAATACATGAACAAATTTGTATTCACTCTATTCTATTTTCGCTTGTTTTTTTTTTTGTTTTGTTATTGTTCGATTCATTTTACCTAAGTTTCTTTATTTATATATAATACACATCTTCTTTTTCTTTTCTTTTTTTTGTCATTGATTATTGTCGGTGATGTTTGAATGCATAAATTAAGAAGAAAGAAAAAAAAAATAATTTTCGATATAAATAGTTAGATTTCTGAAAAAAGAAACTTGTAATCATTATACTTAACAATAAATATATATAATTGTGTATATTGAGATTTTTTTCTTTGAAAATTTTTTATTAAGCATGCTTCCAACAGAATATAGTAGTACATTGCGCTACTGATTTGTTTCGCAGGTTAAAAGTTTGAAGGAAGACTTTTATTTGATTCACTTACAAGAATAGAAGTGTACAAGATCCGAAAAATTGAAGTTTTCAAACTTTCTAACAATTTCAATACGATCTATAATAATTACTGACCAACTAAAAGTTCATTTCTATACGGTTATCAGAAAAAACATACATAAATACATTTTAGCAACTATAGAACTTTGAAGAAATTGAGAAAAAACCTTCTATAAGGCTATGTACTGATATGGCTCTGTCAGACAATATGATTGTAGAGTCTTATGTACAATTCAGAAAAACCGGGAGATATATTTCAATAATTTTGAAAGAGGTAGTTCTGATTTTATCAGTGTTTCAAAAATGAATATCGTAGTCGACTAATATTGGCATTTGTTATTGAGTTTGATAAGTTCTCATATAATTTCAACCAACTATCATTGAGTGTTCTCGGATATCTCATTGTTCACTTAAAGATTTCTTCTATCGATTTAACGAAAGCTTATATCGCCTCATTTCTAGACTGTGTATAATCTCATAATAGGAAGCAGCTGAACAGAATAATATTAAAACATATCTATTTCCTCTTCGTCAATTACTGAATAGCTCTTTCTCTCTCTCATTAATGCCCATATGTACACATTTTTCAGCTCACGAAAGAAACTCGTTTGTTCGCTAACAGAAAATCTCGAAACAACGAATGTTAAAATGTTTCGTTATACTTATAGATTTTCAAATTTTTGATTATAAGAAGGCATGTATTAAAATCAAAACTAGTTTTGAAGTTTTGGTTTTGAGATATTAGAATTCTCTTGAAATGAACTTTTCATACGACATTACAATAGTAATCAAAATTCTAAATTATGAAGAAAATAATTTTTTCGAGCAAAAATTTTGATTGCATTTTTCTTTATGAATCGATCTTTTTCTAAATAATGAACGAATCAGAATAAATATAACTCTGAGTACTTTCTCAATATTGTACTCAAAGTTTATCACCAAGCTTTAATACTTTTTTTTAAATTCACAAATACAATTCTCTACAAGAACGTATCACAAGTTGTAGGAAAAAATGTTCAGCAGAAAAATTAGATAAATAATACTGCCAGACTCAAATATGTCTAAGTTTCATAAGTAAAACAGTCTGTTTGAGTCAATTTATTGAATAATGAAAAAACTCAGGTAGCAACCTTGTAGGACTTCAAAAACTTCAAATTTTGATCATATTATAAAAATTCTTCTATTAATGCTCATCACGTAAATGATTTATTCTTTTTCAAGCTTAAAAAAATAACAATTTTTGACTCTATGAATTTGAAACTTTCCGAAAATTTTGTATAATCCGACAAAAAAAAAATTGAGTCAATATCGCTCAGACTTATTTCAAGAGAAATGAGTGATGCATCAGACTACCATGCCAGAATTTGAATTGGACTCTTTAATCGGGTACATTCCATAAAGTGAAGCAAAGTTTAACGTGTTTTTAGCTCAATTTTAACAATACTAAGGTTTGCGTCAAAATACTCGTTTCAAAACAAACTTAGATGTGCATCACAAGGCAAAGCACACTACGTTATACTTCTAAACATACTCTTTCCTGTTATTATATTTGTACAAAGCCTCAGGGGTCGCAGCGGCCTAGTATGCAAAATCAGGAATCAGGACAGGAATTTTCAAGAAAAAAATCAGGATTTGACCGAATAAATCAGGATTCTCAAAACATAGGCACTATTCATCGAAAGTGCACATCAT
>CAJNSZ010000239.1:84089-145718 GCA_905329745.1 Rotaria sp. Silwood2
AGAAGGTGATGCATGGATTATGTCATTTACAGAAGCTGAAGATCGTCTTTTACAAAATCGTACTAGATGTAAATGTCTTTCAATATTAAAAACATTACGTGATCGTAATTTTGATTCAATACCAATAACAAATTATGTATTAAAATCTTTAGTTTTATATGAATGTGAAAAACATCCAAATGAACATGAATGGTCCGATGAACAAACATTAGGTGATCGTCTTAATGGAATATTATTACAATTAATATCATGTTTACAATGTCGAAAATGTCCACATTATTTTTTACCTAATGTAGATTTATTTAAAGGTAAATCTATTCAAACATTGGATTATGCTGCTAAACAATGTTGGCAATTAACTCGTGAAATGCTTATTAATAGTCATTGTCTTGATGGATTATAAAAATCAAAAAAAATTCTGTTTTCTTTTTTTGTCTTTTTCTTCTTGTTAACAGCCTTAATAATAATTCATGAAAATAAACAATTTTTTAGTAAATAAAATATAAAAAAAATAAAATTCTTTTTTTTCTGGTATATTTATATATGATTATATTTCAATTGCAGGGCTTGTTTTGTTTTTTTTTACCTATTGAATATCGTTATATTAACTGATCCTTCTTTCCTCTCTCACATTAAATATAATGTTATACACATGATCAAGAGAGAAAGAAGAGTATTGATCTTGACAATATGTCATATTGAATTAAGATACCATTCATCAAATCATACATTACAAGAACATTTCTTTTTCCCATTAGCAGTAGTGCGTGTGATGTAGTAGAATTGATTTCATCGCTCTTAAATTATTCAATTCAGAAAATAATATTATTTGTATTTGATTTTCTGTTGAGTAAGTTTAAGATAGAATCACAATATCTTTTTTCTTCTTCGGCTATAGATATAAATATTAGAGTTTTTGTTTTGTACAAATTGATAAATCGAAAATACATGATTATTTAATTAAAGCATACTCATAGATGCGTAAGTAAATTGTCTAACTTGTTTTTGGAATAATTATACAAATGTTTAATCTAAATCTATTATATGTAAAGAAGACACAAGCAATCAAAAATTAAATAAGAAAATAAATATATTTTAATGTAAACGAGTTTATATGTATTCGTGCTTGAGATTTTAGATCAAAGTGAAAGATTTTCTTTTCTGTCAATATAGTAATTTGTCCTTGCCGGCTTACAGCCAATGACAGACATAACTATAGAAACATCATAGATTGTGACATACGTCATTTATATAAGGTCAAAGGTCGTATATCAAAAAACCTGTCGTTATAATATATGAACTACTTTTTTATTGCATATCTGAAGAATTAAGTAAAACGATGGTGAAGCACTTATGACTGATGTTCATTGATTTCGTTCCAATTGAAATTGCGCATCTAATTTGTTTCACAAGTCAAAAATTTACAGGTGAACTTTTATTTTGTGTTGTAGCCATGAATTGATTCGTTTAAAGGAACAGAAGTGAACAAGAGTCGATAAATTCGAGTTTGAAAACTGTCTGAGAATTTTGATACGACCTATGGTAGTTACTGAAGATTTAAAAATTGACTTCTATACGGTTATCATATAACCTGTGTGATACATTCATTACACTACTTTTCTTATTCACATGTTCATCTGTCATCAGTATTTCGTGGGTCTTAATATATATACATGTGAAACTGTTCTTATTAACATACTTTCATTTTAGAAACTATCGAACTTTGGAAAAGACTTCTATGAGACAAAAATCGATATGACTCTGCCAGATAACGTCATTTTAGAAAATGATGTACAATTTAGAAAGGTCAGGAGATATATTTTAATAACCTTGAAAGAGATAGTTCAGATCTTATGAGTGTTTCAATAATGAATATCGTAGTTAGCTCATACTGGCATTTGTTTTTTGAGTCTAATAAATTCTTGTGTAATATCAACCGACTATCGTTTAGTTTTGTTCCATGTATCATTGTTCAGTTAAAGCTTTATTTATATTTCTTTTGCTAATTTAACAAAAAAACTTACATGGTTTCATTTCTAGACTTTTTATAATCTTATAATAGGAAGAACATCAACAGAATGATGCTGAAGTCTGCCTATTTTCTATTCACCAGTTTCTGAAAATCTATCTTTCATTAAAGTGCATGTATACACATTTTTCGGCTCACAAAAGAAACTCGTTGGTTGTTCCCTAAAACATTGCAAAGCAATGATTTACATTGATATTTTACGACTGTTTGAATAGATTGAGTTTCAATGCTAAAATTTTAAGTTAGCAAAATATTTTAACAGGTTTCTCTTTCGATAATGAGTCTGAACCGTCTAAATCATTGACAAAAGAAAAACTTTTCTACTATTATTCAATGAAGTATTATTTAATATTTTATGAACATATTATTCAAGTAGTAAAATTCAATTTTGTTAACACTTATACTAAAAACAGTTTACAATTGCAAAAGTTAAATGTCATATCTTCACAATCATTCAAACGATCTTATTTCCGATAATCAGAATCATTTTTGATGCTTTGATTTACTTACTACTATGAATGTACCCCAACCCTTCTGGCTCGAGTTCGTTCAATCCAAAAATGTTGGATTTGAACCAGCCCCGCACTTTTAATTTCAATGAAATTTTTTTGGTCGAAGTTTAATGGTTGCTTTGAACTAAGCTGCCAACACATCCGACACGTTGCTCAGACAATCTTGACAAGTCTTGTAATATCAAGTCATAATTGACTGTTAGCATTAGAATATGACTTATTGAATCAATCTCTAGTTGTTGCTATTATGTTGTTAGTCAATGTATATGAGGACCTCATGTATTGGAGCGAACGAATTTTGATTTAGGTTGGTCTCTTATTCAAAGCTACAATTAGTGATAGTTATATGAAAAGAAAATATATCATGCTAACGAAACTGTCCTAGGACAGTATCATAACACTGCAAAGTAGCCGAAAAGTCGAAATATTTTTCTTTATCTACTTACCACAAAAATCCCATAAAGTTCAATTATGAAATAATATTGGATCTTTATCAATCACAAAAAAGAAAGAAAATGTATTCTTGAAGAAAAAAAAAATGAACGAAGAAGCAACATAAAATTCAAACAGAGAAACAAAATGCAGCTAGATACATATATATATATATATATATATTATATATATTGAAGTTTTAATTAACCGATGGATACAGTCACATTAATAGCTAAATTACCATTTTCACTAAATAGTAATGCCGTTGCTCCATCAAATACAAGACAATCACTAAGAAGTATAGCTTGTTGAATACCTTCATGAATAGATTTTGGTGTACTTTCCCATGTTAATCGTCGTTTACTACCATTTAATTCTAAACGATAAACAAATTTTTCTGCTTGTTGTCGACTACCAATTAATTGAACAATAGCAAAAAATTGTTGTTCTTGTTTTTCTAAAACAAGCATAAAATGATGTCCAAAACATGATTGCATCATAACCTAGATAAAGAAATTTTTTAATACAAAAAAAAAAAATTTTTTTCAATTTTATTTTATCATACCCAATCAACTGCTCCTGGTAAAGTAATATCCGTAGCTAAAAATACAATATCTTCACCTTGTAATGTTGTTATTGATTTATGTGCAAGCCATAGATGTTGCATTACATTTTCAAGACTACCTTGCCATTTACATGATGCACCCGGACATGGACACATGTACTTAATAAAAAAAAAAAAAAACACACCAAAAAATCAATTATAAAAAAAGAACAAATTTAATAATTAATTATTTACAGGACGAAAATCACAACAATCTTCATGTTCCAATTTATGTTTATGCATCAGATTTAATAAACAACCATTTGTTTGATATTTACAAGGAAATACTATTGTATCAGCTACTTTTTCCATACCCAAATTACGAATGTTTCCTAAACAAATGTATATATATGTTGAAGTTATAAAGTAGTTAGCTAAAGAAGATAATTTATAGAGTCTATTTGATATAAAAATATTCAATTCATAGAATTCGATTGTAAAATAAGTAATTTTCTTTGTTTTTCTTTTGAAATTAAGGATTCAATGTCCATTCGATATACATTGCTATAAATCATAAACTAACTATGATCAGATTATTAGTTTATTCTACTTAATAAATTGATTATAGATATCTTAATAAAATTTAACTATACAAATTTAGCAAAAAAAAAAATTATTAATAAATGTTGAAAGATCATACAATCATTATTATATTTTTAAGATAATATGCACAAATCAATATATTTTGAACTAATTCATGTTCTATTCAATACAATAATACATTTTTCTGTTGAAAGTTTTTCCAGGCTTCCTCTTCAAAAAAAAAAAGTCCGCTTCCGTCCGATTAATCGCAGTTAAGATAAATATATGGTAGCCTAGATTAAGGTCGGATCTTTCATCAACAATATAAATATTTTATTTGCCACGTATCTTTTTCGTTTTTTCTCTCTTTATACATTTTTGAACGAGCATCCCTAAATTCTCGAAGTAGCTTCATTGTGATAAATCACAAGCAAAAAAAAAATACAACAAAATAATTCCGTAATAATTTAAAAGCAAAAAAAGACATTTGCACGGAATATTTGATTTAGTTTTCTTTGAGTACTAACTATTATCTTACCTAACGGTCCACGACACGTTGGACATGATGAAAGTTTTTGTCGGCATTGTGAACAAACAATATGTCCTGATTGACATTGAAGAATAGGTGGTAAAGCATAATCAAAACAAACTGGACATTCAAATAAATTAACTAATTCTTGATGTTGATTGGAATTATTTGATATCGTTGTTATTGAATTATTATTACTATTTCCTGTTGCTATATTACATGATGCTGCTGTAGCTGAGGATAAACTTCCAGCAGGCATTAAATTTGTATTAGAATTATTTGTTGTTGTTGTTGTCATTGGTTGACAATTAGATGATGTTGATAAATTTATTGAACAAGTTGTTGTACTAGGATGTGATGAATTTGTATTTGGAGCAACAGCTGCACCAAGACGATCATGAACAGTAAATGTTGTTGAATTTCCGTTACCGTTACTGTTGCTTTTCATCATCATTTGCATATATTTTACAGTACAAAAAAGCAAGAGAAGTAACAAAAAAGAACTGTACACAGAAAAAATGGCGTTAAGGTGAGAAAAAAAGGCTTTGTTTTTGTTTTTTGTATTACAATTAACAGGATCCTTTCACTGTTTTAGGAATTTATGTATATATATATATATAATAAAACAAACGGATACAGAAAAAAGAAAAAAAACCTATCGATAAATCACAAAATCCAATCGATATCGAAGCCTTTCGATTATCGTTGATATCAAGATCGAATATATATTATTATATCTCGTCATAATCAAAACTATTAGAATTTTAACATAATAGAACGTTTTTTCTTATGTCATACCGATTTGTTTTGAATGAATTCTTTAACACAAGGACAGAATAAATAAACAAACAAAACATCATGAGTAATTTGACCGTTTTAGCCAATCAAATAATTTGTTGTTTTTATACACTGTAAAAATTGTCATGCTTCTTACAAGACGATTCAGACGTCTAACATCTAGTTTAGACACATATTAGACATGTATGTGCTATGGACATTAACACATCTTGACGCAAAAGAAAACTGCGTTAGCGCTCTCTCGTACAACTGCAGATGAGCGACATCCTCACCCGCACATTGATTTTTGCAGTCAATGCATCAACCAGTATAAGATGTCGTTCATTTGCAGTCGTACTTCAGTGTCTAGAATTGGTTATTTGTTGACGCTTGAAGTGTCTAAAATGAACATATATCAACTAATTAGAAATAGTTCGAAGTGTCTTCTATAGACGGACGACGAATTGCCTTATTTATACACTTGCTGTGTCTTCATTTTTTAGAATGTCGAATAATATTCTGGTCTGAAGAATGACAATATCAAGATCATTGTTGTTAAAATTGATTACAATGTAAGAGTGTTAATAGTTTAATGTAAAGAAATACATGAGAATCAATGTCTTTGCTATCAATATCTATATTCTTCTTGATATTTGTTCATTGAAAGCAGAAAACAAAACTCGTTGAATTTTGTTTTTTTTTGTCAATTGATGGATGATAAATAATTCAAATTGAATTTCAATGTCTGTTTTTCTTGTTTTGTTTTTCTAGTGAAAAATTAGGATAATGATCAGATTATTGCTTAATCGTATAGTTGATCATATGTTTTTGTTTCAAGCTCAAAACTTGTTTGTAGTTTGAGTCGAAATTTGATTCCAAATATATGTATTGCTTTTTATAGATCTAGATTTTATTTTTATTATTTCTATCAACAAAAAAGAATCGATGTCGATAATAAAATCGACAGGTATTTATAATTGTTCCAAATTTTGTTATGCTTTGAATAATACTGCTGCATCGCTTTCTGTTCTTCTAGATACGTTGAATAACTTGCAAGATCTTAGTGGTTTTGTTAATCGTTTCCCTGTCTCAAATGAAACAAAAAATCAGATGTACAATGCATTAGCACAGATGGTTCGTGATTCATGAGAGTGTGAGTGTGAAAGAAGAGAAGGCTTATAATCACCCACACATCCACCATCCACATCCATTCGAGACTAGTCGCTTCTCTAAAACAATCACTGAAGGAACTCTTCAGGATCTTGCAATCGATCGGATAAATATCTGCGGCCTAAATTCTGCCAATTACGATGGAACTAGAACTGACAAAAATTTAGGAACCATTTCCGACTGAAGTGTGAGAACAATTGTGTTGGACGTTTACAATGCCTAAATAGAACATGTAACGAAAAACATCGTGCAAAGAATTCAGATTTACTCCATTAGAAGTAGATTTTAATGAAATAAAATGTTTTTCTGCTGTTATGTGTCCTTGTCTGTGGGCATTGACGTGTCTAAATCTATTCGGGTATATTGATATTAACTGTATAATCAGATGCCTAGTTTGAGCAAGAGCGTCACTTAAGAGTTGCATTGTGACTCTAGGTCTGATCAAATATAATTTATTTTAATCAAGAAGTCCAAATAAACTCGTATTTCGGTAGCCGACATTAGCAAATGACATTATCGGTTGATCTGTTAGTGACTATACGGGCCTTTATTAGAGTTTTTAATGTGCATGATGCGTTTTCATGCTAGCATCGCGGATGTGGTTTTTCGGTGAGTCTCTCAGTAAATTGAATATAATCTCCTTTCTCGAAGTATGTGGATAGTGCTGCCTTTAAGTATATATTTCATTTAGATATCCGTTGGGTATTATTTTGTGGGTATCGGTTTGATTGAATGAATTTATGAGAAAAAGTGTTACATGGACACACATAGTATTGCGCACAACGACACTGTTGTTGAATATAAATATTCAAACACATAGGCTAACTGATGTAAACATTGGATGCTAGTTTTGTCGAGTGCTGTAGAACAGTATATAGTACCGAAACAGTCAAATATTTAGTCAAGGATCAAGTGAGTCACATAGATGACCGTTACTTGTTATATATTGTTTTGCCTAGTACTTTATTATTTCATTTTACTTATACAATATTGTATACATATTTTAATTATTTCCATATTCACAAACAAAAATGGTTTCATCTCAGATGTACATCATTTGTACGCACTGCATATTCACGCATGAAGACTTCATTGCCGCTTTANATGGTAAACGTAAACGAGATGGTAATTGAGGAATAAAACGTTCTTCACGATTTAAACTTGGAAATAGAGCAGCAGTTAATGGTAAACAATTCTATAAAAGAATTGAATTATTTTAAATTTATTTTTATTTATTTATTTATTCTTACTTTGATACGTCCTAATTCAAATTGTAATACTTCTTTAACTGTTGGTTCAACAAATACAGCTGGATAAAGTTTAGTACTTGGTTCAACCTGAATAATAATCAAATATTACATTGTACATTAACGAAAATCGAAAAGAGTTTAAAAAAGAAAACAGTTTCATTATGATCTGTAGAACATTTGAATTTATCTTTAGATTATTCAATATTTTCAAATTGTGTTTTAATTAAAGCTAAAGGAAAAATACATAAATAGAACTTATCTTTTGTTTACAAAATCTAAAAACTGAAAGTTTATTACGACTGATCTGCAAAGAAAATGAACAAATGATCGAACGAAGGTTTCCAGGTTGCTATTTGCCATTATATTGGTCATAATAAGCTCTCAATACCCCAAATAATATTCCTATCTCTATTTCATTTCTGTCGAAATAAAATATTTTTTTAAAGCATTTCTTTTATCATAACATAGTTGCATCTCTTCAAGGTCATTTGGAAAATTGACTTTCGTCTTCCGATATGAAACATTAGCACAGAGAACAATGTTAATGAGATCAATTTTTTTCAAAGATTCCCAAGTTACTTGATCGCTTTTATGGTAATATTTGAACATTGTTTCTTATAGAAAAGGATTTGCATCAGTTCCTAAGAATGTTCAGAAAAAGTTTACCATAGAAATATTTTGTAGCCTGAAGTCTTCTATCCAAAGAAACAATTTAATTTAAAAAAACATACTATTTCAACTTAAAGTATTGGTAAATGAGAACACAGATCTGTAGAACTGAGTTTTTCAGAAACTAGAGATATATTATTTTTATTGTATAAAATTACATGGTTAATCAATCAAACTGCGTACATATCTCGGCAGAAATAAACTAGAGATACGAACTCTTTTCAGGATATAAAAAGTTCATTAGGGCTCATAAGTGCCGAAGTCATGAGGCTTGAGTAGGCCGAAGCATTTGTTTCTCGTTCTATGGGATTAATAGATTTAGGCAGTGCATTGAAATTCTCCTACAAAAATTAAAATTTTATTGTAAGCAGTCGTAGAAAACATGCTTGAAGAAACAATATTTTGTATTACTAAATATATAGACAAACTAAAAGCTACCGAAAACTTAGATGTCTAAAAATTAATTTTCAGTAAAATGAGCAAATCTACAGTATAATTTCTTTTTCATTAAAGTTGATCGAAAATTCTTCTTTTGAGAATTGAAATTGAATAACAACAAATTCTCGTGTGTTTCTTTAAATGCACATCGGTAACTTTTTTATGAATCATACCAGTTTTATACAATGCAAACTACGAGTTAGAAATAAGGAATAATAATTGTCTTCCATCTGAGCGGCATAAAAAAAGATTCCGCTTCCTTCTCCTTCCTATTTTTAACTTTCTGATAGGGACTTGGCAGAAATTCATGGACCTGAACGCTGGTATCATTGACCTGTATTATAAAGACTATTGAGCTGTGCACATAATTAATAACCAAGGTCAATGATTCCAGCTCCTGAATCTATGAGTTTCCGATGTGAACTTACTAGAAAACTCGAGAAAATGGTAGGAACTTAGATGCAAGAATTCAATGGATAGATTTGTGTAGTGATGATCAGAAACGACTCGTATATCTTAGCCTAGAAAGAAAAAGTTATAACTATTTTGTAAATTACGAGCGTGTATTATCAATAGAAATAGATTTCGATAGAATTAAAATTAAAAAAAAAAAAAAATTCTCAATTAAATTTTTCATAATAATCTCTTAAACAATTGTAATATAGTTTCTGTAACAATTAATTCTATATGTATTTGATAAAAAATTTAAAATAATAATATACTTGAAATTTTTGTGTTGATTCTTTTCCATTAACATAAAATGTTAATTGTCCAGTTGATACATCACATAAACATCCAATTAATAAACCATTAACAACATGTCTCGTAACATTTTCTTTATCAATTATATTATCTAATAAATCAGCTGCACAAAACATATAAGCATCTTGTCGTCGAATACTTTCAACAATTGAACCATCATCTCCAGTTTGTGTTATTGTACAATGTCGAATAAGTTTAGTTAATTTATTTATTGTTGTATCATATTGTCGATTTATTGGTTTAAATCTTGATGTTACCCAACCAATAAATACTGAACGTGGATTTTGACCAGGTAAAATTCTAATTGCATAATAATAATCATGAACATGTTCATTAATTATACGTATATCATCATCTTCATAATCATTTGTTTGTTGATCATTAAATTCTGTATCATTTTCATTTGTAGATTTTCCTGTCATAGTATTATTTGATGGTTTTATTGGAGGTTTTAAAGCAGATTGTAATTGATTTTGTTGATTTATATTTGTTGTATTTGGATCTATATTTAATTTAACCATACGTTTTGTAGGTGGTTGTTGTTCTTTTAAGAGTGATTGAAAAAAACTATTGAATTTCTTTGTTGATGATTTTGCATTTGATTTATTTTCACTCATTATTGATAATGGACTTTTTCTTGATGTTGATTGATCAGTAAATTTGACAAGTGGATTTGCTGAATCAGATTGAGATTTATCTGTTGTTGAACTTTCTGTTTGTTCATTTGATGATGGTGTAGTTGGTTTAGATAGAAATATAAAATTATGTTTTTCAGCATGAGACTCAAGATATTCATTTAAGACTATTTGACGTCGTTCAAGAGTTACTTGTCTTTTATTTTGAAAAGAAAAAAAAAACAAATTGAAAATTTAATAAAATAAGAAAAATGAAAATTACCTTGGTACAAATTTATCATGACATGATATAGGAAGTGATAAACGTAGAAATTCAAATTCAACTTTTTCCAATGTACCAAATAATCGAGATTGTAATTTTATTAATGGTGGATCATCGCGACTATGTTTAAAAGATGAAATAAAGTCATTAATTTAGAAACCAAAAAAAAAAAAAAAATTTGAACGTAAGTCTTCATGATGCTGAATCTCAACACCTGTAGATTCAATAAGTTTAGATATTTATGTGTATATATATACTTTTTTAACAATGTAGGTTAAACACATGATCTTGCCTAGATTATTCAAGTACAAATAGAATTATAATAGATGATATTTAATTTTCTTTAGAACTTCATAACCGCGAGATAAGAAAGGACTTTGAGGATCAAGAAATTCTTCATATTGCAATATTTCAGTCATCCATGTTATTGATTTCATTGAAGTATATCAAAACCTTTTATAGAACTGTAACAATTGATGCAGAGCAGAAAATATCTGTTGCTCTTTGTATAGCATAATTTATAGATTGTTTAATTAGTCGAGTATAAACATTGAAAGTAACTATTCTTGAAATCAAACCTTATGCCTTAAAAGTTTGAGAAACAAAACTTCTACTAAATTTAAACGATAATCATTGTATTAATAATATACTGAAGATCAATATTTAATCAAATGAGTTGACTAGAAAACGTTCCCAAATTATTAAATCGATTTTATCTTGATTTAATAGACATCACCTACATTCTATGTAAAAGTATATGCACAAAAATATTCATAAATCTCAGGTATATATAGTAGATGAGATTCTAACATAAGAGACAAATCTGTTTATTGTGTTATATACCTTGCACCAATTCGAATGACTTCGAAAGATGATGAATTTGACTTGATTGGTATAAAACGAGGAATAAAATTTGAATACCAAAACGTTGCATTTTTTGACATATTTCTAAAAATTTCAAATCAATAAAAAAAACAAATCTTTTGATTTTATATGTTATGAAATGAAAAATTAAATTGATCTTTTAAAATTTTCATTGACTATTTTAAAATTTACTTTTCTCATTAAAACTTACACGCAAAATGGTTCATATCCTTCTTGTAAACCACAAGATGTAAAATATTTTAATGAATGAACATCTTGTCCAAAATTGAATCGAGCTTTTTGTCCACTAAATGATGTTATTGCTGGTACAAAACCAATTTCATCAATATCAAGTCCATCAAAAGCTGTTTCATTACCATAATTATCTAACATTAATTCACCATTTAATGAAAAACTTATTGTTTTATCATGTAAATCAATCATACAACCAACAACATCATTTTTTGTCCATTGTTTACCAAATCTATCATATGTATTATGATGAAAACGTCGTGCATTTAAACCATCAAATGAATATCCATATGAATCGGTACCAAGTGAATAAAATGCACTAAGATTTGATGCATGTCCCCATCCAATTAACATTCGACCTGATGTTAATAATTCAACTTCATAATACCATTTACCACGTGTTACAGAAAATGTTTTTTCAGCACGATATGTTCGATAATTTGACATACGTTCATTATCTTTAACATCTTTATTACGTCGATTAAGATCTTCAATATCACCTGTTGGTGTATCTATTGTATAACCATATGAAAGAAGTGTTTTAACAGTTTCACTTGCTGTATCTCGATTAATTTTTTTAATACTATCATCAATTATTGAATATGGAAGTAAATATGGACTTCGTTTATGATGAGGATTCTATAAAAACAAAATAGAAAACAAGAATAAGCTTAACATTTAACTAAAATTCAATCATGAATTAGAATACAATGTTTTTTTTGTATGAACATACAGGCTAACGAGAAAACTATCCAAAAATTGTAACCTGATGTTTCTTTTCTAGTTGTTTAAGTTCAGATCTGGTTTAGTGAAATTTTTAAAATTTTGGTTCCGCATATCTCTATTCATGATGACTCGAATATTCTAGAAGTTTCAGCCGACAAAAAAACAAAATGTTGATTTGCCGAGATATTCAATTTTTCAAGTAAACTCGATTTATATGACATATCTGTGACTATACGCTATTTTTGGAAATTCAATAAATCCACACAGAAATATTCTAAAGATTATTAGACCTGTCTATGGGTAAAATTGCACATCGAAAATTCAGTACAATAGTCATAACTTGATTTGAGAAACTCATCAGGACGAATTCTCTTAGCCTTTTCTAATCTTCCCGATAGCTTCGGGTGAGTTTTTATATGAGCTCAAACCTTAGATTACATTCTAGACAGTTTTCTCATAAGCGTACAATATCCGAGTCAGTTTCAAGAACGAACTATTATCTTATATTCTATAGGCATTGCGTATAAGATCTTTATATAAAGGGTGTCCCAGAAGTTCTGAAACGATTTTAAGAATTCACCGTTCTCGCATTCTACAAAAGCAAATTTGCTGAAACTTTGGTAGATTGTTGTACATATGTGGTACTACATAACTGCAAAGTTTCAGATCTATAGCTTGTACTATGGATGAGAGCCTAGAACAACACTGTCATGTACTATTTTCGAAATTTTCCTGCATTCTGGGTCTGTCAAAATGTCTATATCTCGGCTTAGGTAGATGATAAAATCTTGAGTTTTTTCTTAAAAGATGCGCCGTGAAAAGCTCTACAAAAATTGTAATAACAAATCCCTGTTGACTTGTGTTCATACTCAAAATGAAAAAGCTACATGATAGTACGACTTCTCACCATACTGTAAGTGATAAAAAAAAAGTTTGCAAGACCTTTTTGCTTTGCATGTATCTCAGCTTGAGAAAATGATAAAACCTTGATTTTTTTTTCAAAAGATGCGCCGTCGAAAGCTCTTCAAAAGCTGTATAAACAAATTTCTATTGAAAAACAAAAAAGTCTTCCAAACCTTTTTTATTATGGTTAGAAGTCGTACTATCATGTAGCTTTTTCATTTTGAGTATGGCAAAGACCATTAACACAAGTCAATAGGGATTTGTTATTACAATTTTTGTAGAGCTTTTCACGGCGCACCTTTTTAAAAAAAATTCAAGATTTTATCATCTATCCAGCCCGAGATATAGATGAAATTAAAAAAAATGTTGCACATCCCGAAGATGACCAGGAAAATTTAAAAAATAGTACATGTCAGTGTTTTTCTAGGCTCTCATCCATAGTACAAGCTATAGACCTGAAACTTTGCAGTTATGCTGTACCACATATGTACAACAATCTACCAAACTTTCAGCGAATTTGCTTTTGTAGAATGCGAGAACGGTGAATTCTTAAAATCGTTTCAGAACTTCTGGGACACCCTTTATAATGCAAATAATTAAATATTAATTATCCTTTGTATTTCAATCACAAAAAAAGATAAATTGCTTTCAAAAAATTTTTTTTCAATTAAGAACTCTAAAGAAGAGAACAATATAGACAAACTTTTTTTTTTTGTCGAAAGACAATGTTACGTTAGAAGAACATGGAAGAACAGAATTGTCCGAGAGAGGTTTCCGATAAGACATATTATCCATTCAGATTCAATCATGTATCGTAGACATATTGTGACTTGTCTTTTGATTGATATGGTACCATTTACATTCAAGCAGAAAAATTGTTTGTACGTTAACATTATTTTTGTAAGTGTGCATTTTAAGGAGTAGTACGATCCTATTTCATAATCTGTAGGTAGCTTCATAGGCTCACAGAAGAGATTCAACGTCCTGTTACAGGCGAAAACAGTGTATTACTCAAGAAAATCTGGTATGTTTTTAAGATCTCTTTCGTCATTGTGTACACCATACTTGCATCTATTGCCATATCAGTCCGACACGGTCTGTGCTGCGCATACTCTTCATGATCTCGAAATGTCTTCCTTGCCTCACCCACAATAGAGAACAAAGAAAAACCAAGGAGTAAGAAGCAATAAGAATGAATTTATTGAATATGTATAAAAAGAAAAAAAATCTACGATTTCTTTCGAGTTTTTTTTAATGTCTCTTTGTAGTCCAAAAGATAAGGATGATTTGAAGGAAATTTCTCTTGAGCAATATCTACTGCTTGTTGGGCATTCTTCGTTGCCATACTATATTGCTGAGTTGCTAAATATAGCTTCGCCAAATTATGATAGATTGCAGCTAAATCAGGATGACCTTTTAGTAGTTTCTTTTCACGAATTTGTAATGCTTTTTGAAAATATGTCAATGCCGTTGAATAATCTTTCATATCTCGATAAGTTTCACCAAAATTCGTATATGTTGTTGCACACTCCAGAGGATTACATTGAACGTTTTCTTGAATATTCAATGCTTTTTGATGGAATGAAACTGCCATTTCATAACTACCCATTAATCGATGAACATCGCCGATATTACTGTATACAATAGCCCGATTGGGATGCTTCTCCGGTAACGTTTCTTCAGCTATTGTGACACACATTTCAAAATATTCAAGCGCTTTTGAGTAATCTTTCATACTTCGATAAACTCGTCCTAGCAAACAGTATGTTAAACCAAAAGTTGGATTACCTGCTTGCAATACATTTTTCTTAATTCGTAAATCATTTTCAAGCGCTTGTAGAGCTGCTGCGTAATCACCCATTCTTTCGTAACACGCTGCAAATTGAGAGTAACTGACAGCCAATGAAGGATAATCCAAAGGCGACGTTGTTTCTATTATTTTATGTGCTTTCTTATAAAACTCAAGTGCTTTCGTATAGTCACCCATACTATTATGCACGTGGCCCATGTTGCTGAAGAAAGTAGCCAACTGAGGATGATTCGAAGGCAAAACTTTTTCGAAGATTTCATGTGCTTTTTCGTAAAACTCAAGCGCTTTTGAATATTCACCCATGTTCGTATACACTTGACCGATGTTGTGATAGCAAGCAGCAACATGAGGATGGTTTGAAGGCAGAGCTTTTTTGTAGATTTCATGTAGTTTTTCATAATATTCAGCTGCTTTCGAATAGTCACCCATATTCTTATACAATTGACCGATGTTGCCATAGAAAGTAGCCAAGGAGGGATGATTCGGAGGCAGAGCTTTTTTGTAGATTTCCTGCGCTTTTTCGTAAAACTCAAGTGCTTTTGAGTAGTTACCCATGCTGCTATGTACTTGACCGATATTATCATAGGAAGTAGCCAACAAAGGATGATTCGAAGGCAGTGCCTTTTCCACTATTTCCAAACTTTTTCCGAAAAAATCAAGTGCTTTCGTGTATTCACCCACGTTTGTGCACACATGGCCTATGCTGCTATAGCAAGCAGCCAAGTCTGGATGGTTCGAAGGTAGAACTTTTTCGTAGATATCATGTGCTTTTCCGTAAAATTCAAGTGCCTTTGCGTATTCACCCATGCTATTATACAGTTGACCAATGCTGCCATATGAGGCAGCCAAATCAGGATGGTTCTTTGGCAGAGCTTTTTCATAGATTTTATGTGCTTTTCTGTACAATTCCAATGCTTTTGCATAGTCACCCATCTTGCTATAAACTTGACCGATGTTACCATAGGAAATAGCCAAATCGGGATGGTTCGAAGGGAGAGCGTTTTTCATTATATCCAAATCTTTTCCGTAAAACTCGAGTGCTTTCGAGTAATCACCCACGTTGTTGTACACCGAAGCGATGTTGGTGTATGAAGTAGCCAAATCGGGATGATTTGGAGGGAGAGTTTTTAGGTTGATGGCGAGAGAGTTTTCATAGAATGAAGTTGCTTCTTTGTATTCTCCTTGGCTCTGCTTCACTAAGCCAAGTTGGTGATAAATGAACGCTCTACTACTGTCTTTGACTGTATTCTTGAGTAATTCATTGTAGAGTTCTTCAGCTTGTTGGAAGTGACCAACTGTGAGCATTAAATAACCAATTCGATGCCATCCATCGCCATCAATCTCTTCGCGTATGCGCTGATTGATAGCAGTCAGTTGTGGATCATTATCGTTTGTGAGAGTCAATTCAACTTCCCACAGACGACTATTGTTGGTCGTCTGTTTGATTTCACCGACACGAAAAACAGTGTATATTGAGAAGAGAATTTCTTCTTCTGTGTGGAAGTAACTGACGTTCGTGATAGAGGCGAAGTGATTTGATGAGACAGCAGGATCAATAGACATTTGAAAGAGGACTCCCACCATATCGCTTTCTGATAAGACACGTTCGGCGTAACTAAGGGAAACCTTTCGATTATTGCTGGTGGATAAAAAATTGTTAAATGAAATCAGGCCATCTTTGGTTTTCTTGAGTTTGTCGAAGTCAATTTTCGATAAACCTTGTCCACGGTATACAATAAAGGGCTTGCTATGAGAACATGTGGCCTGTTGATTATGTAATTCTTTAATTTGGTAATGAAGATCACGAATGAAAAAGCCCATTTTCATAATTGTTTCGACTTCCAATGTTTGAAAAGACCAGTTGAGCATCTGGTAGATGAAACAATCACGAGTGTACCACTTTATCGATGATTGTGGACTATAATCACGTTCAAACTCAGCGATTAGATTCAACGTAACGGCATTGTTGTTGCATTTTTCACGTCCAAATTGAATGAAATCTTTGATGGCTTGTTGACCATGGTCGATTTCATGGAGAATTTCCTTGAATATGTGAGCATACATAAATGAAGGTTCCAATTGATCCAAATTTGGGCTGGAAATATCTTTATTCATGTTAACGAAGCTTATCGAGATGGAATCTTGATTGTGCTGCTTCACAACCACTTGCAATGCTTTACAGATAGACGTGATTTCCGTATGGACACCTTTAATTTTGGACCAGTTTGCCGCCCATGCTTTATGTTGGGCTTTGTTGTCGCATAAGATGTAAATGCTATGAAGATGAGGAATATCATGGATATCGGGCATTATTTGTTGACCCATAGTACCAGCTATAATGAGAAATGCCCTCCTATCATTAACTTCATTGAGAAAATTGACACATTCTTCACGTTGTGTGAAAGTATGAATGTCATTAGCTATTCTTTGTAAATGTGCTAAAATGTGTGAACAGTCTTTTTTTGTTTGGTCGATATTGGCATCCAACCATATCAAAAGGAAATTTTGCATAATTCGCCGTTTGGTACGCATCTTATCCGTCGGTGCTGATGTTGTCGTCGCTGAGCCTTTTGAAGATGTAGGTACTGACTCTTTTGATTTTTGTACATCCATGTTGCTCTGATTGATAAGTTGATCGTCAATCGAAACTTATGAATAACTGTTTTGTTGCTTAGACCAACACCACTTTCTCTACTTATATTGCTATTGATTGACTATTTTCTTTACGTTTTGGACTACCTAAAATGTTTGATTTTTTTTCGTTTACAATGAAGGACGGACCCTACCTGGTTTCAGTTGAAATTAATATAGTGAAGAACGAGAGAGACACAGGGAAAGAGAGAGAGATAAAGAACAAAAGTATTTATTCATCGGAGACGTCAGAACAAACGAACAGAAAAAAACCAACAGTATCTTTTTTTTATTGCTATTCTTCCGTATGTTCACCTGCTTTTTGTCCATGCAATGACTTTATTGATCATGTATAAGGGTATATTTTTTCCCTCAATAATATTCATAAGAAGAATATCATTCATTATTCATTTTTCTTTTTTGTACTAGATTGCTGTTAACCATTTTCATTTGCGACGAGAAGAACGAAAAAAAAGCGTCGTTACTTTAGTTTTTTTTGTATTATGCTGTGAAATGGTTGATGCTCGTTACACTCCATTTCACTTTTTTCTCTTCTCTGTATGATTTCTCCCTTATATTGTTGGCCTTAGCGATTTGTGCTTCTCTTTTTCTACTCGTGTTTGAACTTTATCGAAGGTTTTTGTTTGTCGTCATATAGATACGATTCGACCATGATACTCATCGTCCAGAAAATGACTTTGTAAGAAAACGAAACGTAATTTAAGACAACTCTATAAGGACAATGAATTCAATAAAATCCGAGAGTGAAGGTAAAGGTGACAGCCTTTTGATCATATTACAGTCGATGTCCGTAAGAGCGAACAGTTATTGACAATTAATCGTGTTATCTAACTGGAAACCATTCATATCTCAGCTCTATTCTCATTTAATTAGAAAGATAAAAAATATCATCTAAATGTTTCTCATTTATTAAATTCTTTTGGTTCGTGCTAATGTTGAAAAATAGTTTTTTTACACTTCACATGCAGCGTGGTTCCGCTAAATTGAATACTATTACTACATTACTGCTCTATTCTCTTGAATTCTGTAAAGAATTTGAAGGTACAGATCTTTAAATTCTCTAGGTAATAGAAGTTACGAGTACGCATCTTAAACTGGTTTATTAAATTTCACTTTCACATCTAAATAACTGTTTTTAGTGTCAGAAGAAGATGAATAAGGTGGATAACGTGAATATACTACCACTCTCATCTAAGCTAAAGTAATTGTTCCTTGAATTTGTGTTTTTTCTTGTAACGATGGCTGTGTAGTTCGACTTATCTTAAGCAATATATGCACGACAGAATTCATTTGTTTTTTTTTCAGCAGTAAGAATAAAAAAAAACAATCATAACAGTATCGCGCGAAAAAAATTGTCGATGACGTTGACATTGATTGATGACTGGGTAATTGTATTGGATTTATCCTGAAAGTGTAAATATCAAGAGCAAGAGATATTAACAAAAAATAACATTGACCACGAAGAAAAAAAGTGTTCTACTAATACAATTCTATCATTGTTGCTAGCTTTTTTTTCGTTCATACAGATACAGTGAGTGACAACAATATGAAAGTATAAACGAATGAAGGCTGATAAAAGAAACAAGGTTACATTTTTTTAAATCTTTCTTTCTTTCTTTCTGTTTATTTGCATCTCATGAATAGCCTTTTCTCCCTATCTGTCTCTCAATTTCGTAACAAGATGGCAAGTTTAAATGCATAAGAATTCATTAAAATCTATTGAGTCCTATTCATTTGATTTCAGCAACTTTTACTTTTCACGTTTCAAGAATCAGTTCTCAAGGACTTTCATTTTTTTTTATCTGAAACGAGCATTTTTAAACTTCATATGATGTAGATTGAATTGAAAAACTATACAAAGATTGGTGACAGCGAAAAGTATTCGATGAGTTTTTTGGAGACCTTAGTTATGAAAAGTTTTACATCGAAAAATTGAAGACAATTGTAATGAAGAATAGACAGCTAAAAGAATAAGAGAAAGGTATTTCCAACAACTCGAACTTCGAATAGAGAAACTTGAAAACTCTAGTACTTATGTTTCGGTTGACGACTACATTGATGTTGATGAAATTTAATTCACTTGCATTTCTAAATGTAACCAAAGTTCTTTGTGAAATTATATAGTTTGCTTTTTTTCGAATCCGAACGAATCTTACTTATATTGCAAATTCAGTTCTATTGATGAGACCTATGTTACAACAACATCATTATTCATTTAGCAAGTCTAATAGGTGTAGTGGCGATAGTCCGAAAATACTCTTGATTTAGCAATGATCGGATATCTTTAAGAAGTGAACAACAACTGTAATAAGTTTTGAACAATGAAGAGACTTTTTTGGCATCGAATAGTTTCCTGAAAAATGATGCACAAATGCTTTGAAACAAAAGCAATGAATTAGCCTATTAAATCAATGCTAAACTATGAACTAATCGAAGGTAATGTGGTGACCAATCATTGTTTTCCACTCATATTTTACACTATGCAGTTTGATTACTATAACGAGCATACAACTGATCATGTTTCAGTGACTATGGGTAAAGTCATGGTGCAATTTCTTGTTCTATATTTTTCTAAACCTTCATTGTCCTTTATGAAAGTTTCAGCAATACTACCAAAGGTTTGAATTCATTTTGATTCATTACAAATGGAAACAATGTGTATGGTTTTCGAAAATTATACGACAATTCTTGATAATCAAATATCATTCTCACGCTTTGTTTGGATTATTGCAAAATAACAGAAACTATTTCGAGCTCGATTTTCATCTTCATAAAATTAGTGTTCAATTGAATGATAAATTCAGAACTCGATTCATTATTCATCTAGGCATCTATAAATGCAAATACTGTATTATGGCAAAATACGAACAACGACATGAACATCCGATGACTATCACCTCTGTGTCTTTGTTCACTAGTCTATGAGTATATTTTTGGCAATCAATATTCAAATCAGTCAACACATGGTTTTATCTTCAAGCAGGAAATATTATATGCATTGATCAACTTTTTGTTACATATTCTAGATCAATGGTCGAGTTTCAGAGTTTAGTTCCGTCGCACACGAAAAAGAACGTAATACTGGTGATCGTGAGATAATGGTATTTGTTACTAGTTAAAAAGTGTAAAATTCTACATGTCTTTATAAAATATCCCAAGACTTTGCATAAAACAAATGATCGTAACATGTGTACAAATAAAGAGATAGAGAGTTGTCCGATGATACTTCTGAGATACCTTACAGATAAAAGACTGGCATCCTTATCTATTGTAACCTTCCAATATTTACAATCAAAAAGTTTTTTTACCCCTATAAATGAATCTCATCTTTAATACAATCAGCTACATAATAATCATTCAATAGATTCTCGCTTTCTATGAGTGTTTCAATTCGTTTGATTTTGTTGTATTTAATTACCCAGTTCCGTAATGAAAAGACATGATTATTATTATTAGTGGTGTTCGACACTATAAGTCGTATGATCGACTGAAAATTATTATTTCTTATGGCAATACGAAGACATTCTCCACAAGGAAAGAGTCTGATTAGAATATTAACCCCTTCGAATCTGCAATAATTGCTGGTAGAAACGCTTTTGATATTGTTGTTGTAAACCGAATAAATGGTTTCAGTGTGTTCAACAGGTAAAGAGTATGATGGTTCTGATAGTATGTTGTAAAGTTGCAATGAATAAAAATTGGGCATATGACGAAGAAATTTCTGCAACATATCGATTAAAATCGAGCACTGAATATTTAATTCAGTGAGTTTGACTAAAGTTATCATGCGATCTACATCGTTAACTAGAAAGTTGTAATGTTAAATGGTGTGTATATTGAGCTTTGTAACGTATAGAATTTGTATTGAACATTTAAAAAGTACACGTCAGCTTTGAATAGTGATATAACGAGCAAAAATAAGACTACTCTCTCGATATGGACAAGTGTCGTCTTCCGGACCGTGTGTACACTGTACAGTCATTGTATCTACAAAAAAATACTCTAAAATTACTATTCGAAAAAACTCTCCAAGTTGTAATTCCTGTACAGTTGAATTGAATGCAACCCATGCACAGCTGCCATTCTCAAAATGTTAATGTGCAAAGAATAATTGTTGTTCAAGTCAAAATGAAAATGTGAATCGATCGATTAGTGCATGATATTCACTACTTTAGCCGGTAGGATCGCTAAAAGAAAACTTACATATTTGATATACATTTGAGGTTAAATGAGAAATAGAATGCTTCGAATTGATCGAAAGAAATTTCTTCCAATCCGAGAGGTATATGTGTCAGATAGATGGAGCAAGAAGCGATTCGATTTTTATGTATTCCAGTTCAAATAGATTCCGACATGATCAACAACGAAGTTGAAATGTATATGATAGAATATTTGAAAGTGTTTCGAAATAACATCGATGATCAATTATAAGATGATTGATCGTTTGACTTTTTTTGCTGTTCGGTTGTAGTCATCGATAGAGAGTCTCGGTGTGGATGTTCTCTTCAACTGGTCACCCACACCTTCAATCTTTGTTGCAATTCATTTGTAAATTAATGTAAAAAGTACTTTAATATAATATCTTCTAATCATAGATTGAAGTTGAATTAAAAACTTTTCAAGAAAAATATTCATTTACACGTTTAAAAAAGGTTGTCTCAAGATTGCAGAGATTATCTAAATCCATCAATTATTTTTTTTCAGCAAATGATATCGGTCCCTTAGCTCAGCCGGTTAGAGCGCCGTGCTAATAACGCGGAGGTCATGAGTTCGATCCTCATAGGGACCAGATTTTTTTAGAAACATAATTACGCAAGTTTATCTCATTCTTCGAATTTGAAAGAAAAACAGAACGAAAAACATAAACAGAACACAACGGCATACATTTAATTTGTTTTGTTTTCCTTTATTTGACTCGGAAATAAATTGAGTTTTTTTCAAACAATAGTGACTGATAATATCCAATTTCACATTTTATTTATTCTATTTATTTCGATTATTTGTCATTTAAGAGGAAATTAGTTGAAAAATCGGATTAACCAATTCAACTCTGTTGTTTAGATTCTTATTTTTTTTTACATATTATCTGATCAAAGGTATATCATCTCAATCGATTTTAAACAGAATTTTTGGTTCAATTCTTTTTAATTTATTCTGATTTGCTTATTATTCTCATAAGATACGTATGTATTCATCAGTGATTTGAAAAGTAGCTTCAGCTAATGCTGAGTCATGAAATAACGTTGGCCAAAATGTTGGAAGCTTCTATTCAGTGAATGATAGTTTTACTATATTCTCTTCTAGGAATGAAATACTTTCATTACTAATTTTTCCATACGAAAATAAGTCTTACTCATTCATATTCAGACTACAATAAACTTAGCTGATAATAGTTTATTTCTAACTGAATAAAATGAGCGCGATTGAATATGACACCATATGCAAAATACATAGTAGTCTATATGTATATATATTATAGTTGGTGAGAATCAGTATCGATGTCTCAATATTCTAGTGAACATCATTATCAGTCTCATCGAATAGTAGTAATACTGTTATTATCACGTCCCTAATTAGTAATAAGAAATACTAATCGATGAAATATTTCATATCAAAAGACGACGATAGTATGTACTACAGCTTAATTGTTATTAAACAGACATTTGTAATTGAAATTAAGAACAACATATATTCAATTAAGCGCATTTTACTGTATTTTATGTTATCTGAAGAAGAAATGATAAATTTATGTTTGTGTGTCAAGCGCACTCTTTTTCTCGATATATATGATTGGCTTACTAACACAACAATCCTATATTCTTGATGGCAAATAAAAAATACTAGTCAGTCATTTAGTTCATATAATCATGAGTGATTCTTTAACTAAATTAGCAACTGAATTAGAATATTTAATTGATAAAACATGGAATTTATATGTAACTGTAACTGATTTTCAACCACAATCTCAATCTCGTGTTGATCAAATTCTTAATGAAATTATTGGTTTATTAAAAGATATTGATCAAACGAAAGGACAATGTCAAGACATACACATTCCTGGTCAATTATTGAAGTAAATTAAAAATAAACTTAATATTTTATCGTTGAAATTTTTATCTTGTATCTTAGTTATGTTGATGATCTTAAAAATCCTCAAATATTTACACGTGATTGTTTACAACGTACGCTTGAACGTAATGAAGAAATAAATGGAAAAAATGAAACACTTGCAAAATTTGCTGATATATTAGCTGTTGAATTAAGTTCACAATTTCCTACACAAATGGCTCAATATCGCTTATGGAAATTAAAATCATCGTTTATTGATCGATGATTAGTCTAGATACAATGTTTTCTTTTTCCTGAATATATTATTCAAAAAAATTTGATCACGTATAAGATTGAATTACAGCTGTGACAAAAATGTGTTAATCAATTCTCTCTGCTTACGCTTATCAAGAAAAAGAACAGGAACATATTAGTAATTCAATAGTTATAACTCTTTGAAATCCTTTCCTGTTTATGAGTTGTCTTTGTTGGATTTTTCAAATAGGAAGAACAAACATATAAATATGTTTGATAATGAACACTTCCTTTAGTTTTTATTGTCTCTGTTCGTCTCTACTGCAAAAAAAAAAACAACTATGGCCGATCTATTATCATTGACCAGTATTGATGCATCAACAGATATTATCTATGGCAAAGTGAGCGATAAATCTCAAGTTAGTCAAGCAGTGGTTTCATAGGTACTCGAAAATTGGACTGCTAGAGATCTTCTATTTATGGATACAGCAATAAAAGAAATATATTTTAATTCGTATCAATTTGCTTGTTGACATACAATAGATGTCAATTAGAATTTCTTTGCTAATTTCGATAAAACTAATGTAGAATATAGAAATAAAGGTTAAATTTTAGACATAGTTTTTAATTAGATAATTCGCATACTTCTAGTGGTTACTATTGAAAATCGTCTTTTATGATAATTTTGATATTTTAAAGTTTCTAACTTTGACCGAACTGACCGGCTCTACAAACTTTGTATGAGTATAGTACAGAAACATAGAGACTGATATATAGACTACAGTAGTATAATATCAGTTTTGAGTATTTTCTTGTTATTAAACAAGAGAATGATAGGAATAATATTATATATCTTTCTTTGCAAGCACATATAAAAACTTGCTGAAAATAGTCTCAAATAATTTGATCTCAATGTGACAAACTATTTTTGCATGTTGTTTATATATGTTTGGAGAGGATACATGAACGATTATCTTTGATAAGAAAAAGTAGAGAACAATAACGTTTATAAACAACATTTTATTTTCATATTCAACATAATTCATCAATGGATGATGATCAATATTCAATCTTCTTGTTTAATGTATTCTTATTATAATGATCGAGGTATTTATTGGAGAGAAGATTATTGATTTTTATTGCTATCCTCATATTCTATTTCGTATAATAAATCGATTGTAAATTAGTTCCTTTAAAAATTACGATACCTACTTATTTTGATTGTGATGAAGCTTATCATTCATTATAAAGTAGCGGTTATTTAGTAATAAAAACCGTTTCATCTAATGGTTTGTTTCAAAATAGAATGATTACCATGTGATTTTATTATTTATTTTAGTTTTATCTTGAAATAGTTCTGTTCATATAAACTTACGTAAAGAATTTATCTCATGCGTTTACACTCGTATGAAATATTTATTGAATTTTAAAAGGTTTAAACCTTCTCCACAGAAATATGATAGTTTTGCTAGATTTTTACTATAGAATGGAATATTGTTAGGAAAATCCAACAAAGTATCTTTCATCTAGGACTATTCTAAAAATTTCATTTAAAATGATTGCTTCTTTCTTTAAATATTCAATGATCAAAAACTAATTAAAATTCGAAAATAGTTGTTTTAACTGAAACTGTTAAAATGTTCTTTTAGAATTATATGATCTTTTTATAAGCAATTTTTTTTTAGATCAGAAATCTTCGATATAGTTTTTCTTTATCGTATGACATCGAAACTTATACTTAGCAAAGCCAATCAAAGCAAATATTTTATTTTGTCTTAAGATCCAGATTATGAAAATAATGATTGTATTGCTAGTAACTAGCTGGTGTGTTATTTTTTGGTCATTGTATATATAAGAAATAAAGAGTACATCAAGTAATTTAATTCCTATTATTACCGAATCCAGTAGTATGAAAATAGGTCAAAATTACCCGAGTGAATACTTATCGTTTGTTTTTCATAAACTAACTATTGTGTTAATGGTGCCTATAATAAAAGAATAGAATATTTGTTCGTTATAAGCTTTATACAATAATAAAACACGACAAAGAAAAAGAAAACAAAAATTGAACGAGTCTAATGTTCTTTGTTATACGTTTATGAATTTTGACGAATTAAAATTAGATAAGGACAAAAATGTGTACTACTACTTGTCATCGATAATTTTGTTGTCGATTGTGAAGTAAAAAATTGATTAGGTACTGGACGTAAAACATGACGTGATGTTGTTGTAAGTATTGATGGAAGTTGAGGAACTATTGGTTCTTGTTTACAATCAATATCATCAGTAATATCATTATGATCAATTGTATCGATTTTAGATTTTTTACTTGTTGATGAAGATAAATTAATAGATTTTCGTTTTCGACGCTTAGGAATCGTTCGATAAAGCATTTGACGAATATTATCATCAGATATAGTTGTAATTGATGATGATGTAAACCAAGGTTTAATTTCCACCTAAAATTCATACAATAAAGAATCAAATGAAGATTATTAACAATATCTCTTCCTCTGTTGAACTATTTCTGATTCTTGGCGAGAATATAACAGATTTGATTCACATGTTGACTACATCTAGATTATCAATAATTTTAAAGATAGATCTTTAAAAACCAAGGTTAGAATCATCTGTAGGTTCCGATAGTTTTTGAAAATCTAATGATTTTTTGATAATTGAACTGTATGGAAAATATCAGTCTGATTGGTTGTACTCTCGCCGAAAGTCAAAAGAGAGGAAATATTCATCGTAACTTAACAAAGAAGAACTAAAAAACCTTTATTCTTACTTTAAATTTTCTAAAACATAAACGTTTTTGAGAAAATTCATCTAATGCAATTTGTGCAATATTTTCAATTAATTCTGGTTTTTGATTAAACCATTGAAATTCTTCATCTGTTATTGGAAATGGTAAACCACGTCTATAGAAACCAAACTGTTCTAAATCATGACGAATTTCATTACCATTACTATTATTATATAACGTCAATAGATCAGTTAAGTCTTTATTAATAAAATATGTTTCATTATTTATTTGTTTATTATATAGAAATAATAGAAAACATTTCATACGATTATTTATTTGACAAAACCAATCCCATTGATTTTTAGCTTTAATTAACATACGATAACGAACAAGTAATGAATTATCAGTACGTGAAGAAAATTCTTTTGCTATTATAGACCATTTTGAACCATGTAAAGTATATTGTTCAAGTAAAAGACGATCTTCATCTGATGTAAATAATCGATGTTTTTCTTTTGTTGTACGATTACCATTTTTTAATGTATCTAAAACACGTTCACGACATTGTCGAGATGAACGTGTTTGTACAGGAGCTGAAACCAATGGCCAATTGGTTATTTTATGTGTTTGTTGATGAATATGTGTTAATAATTGTGCATGTTCATCATTAGACCAACGACCACGTTTACATGATGGATCAATATGTAACCATTGATTATAAATAAATTCACGTGTACGATCACCAAGTTCATAAGCTAATTTATTATATTTTCTATAATAACCTTGATTATCATCTTTCATATTTGATATTATTTGATTACGTTCACTTAATTCTAATGGACGTTTTGAATATTTTTCATTGGTTATCTGAACGAGAAAATATAAAAAAAACATATTTTATTAATATGAAAGAAATTTAAAAAGAGAAAAAAAAAAGAAATAATCGTTTTACTTAAAATATTGTCTTTTGACATGGATGTTCCTGATATTATTAAAACACATAACGAACTGTACGAATTTGAAAGATAAGATTTGTTTGGAAGTTTTCCTCTCTGAGTATGTACTTGAAGTTATAAAAACATAAAATCAATCGGAATAGGGTTTAAAAGTTAGTTTAAATTCATGCTTTAATAACATGTCTGTTTATAATCAATTTCAATGTGTAAAATCATGTTTTGTGGCCATTCGAAATGCCAAGATTATATCAGGGGAAAACACAAATGTTCATTCAACAGATGTGAAGTTTTTTTTTTTTTTGTGTTCTAATTCAAATATGCTTTTCCCTTATAAATGCAACTTACTTCTGGACCGGATTTAATTTTTTTCTACCTACTTTTTTTTTTCCCAAACGGACAATTATATAAATGAAGCTGAAGAAAATAAATTATGAGATATATATATTTATATATATATAGCCTACTTGTTCTTCTTTCTCATAAACCATAACATATATATATATGTGTATATTTATACAATTACTTTAGTTTTTTGGTGGGTATTTGATTGGTGAGAAAAGATGTGTTCTGTGTGAACTCTCACTCTAGAAAATGAAGCGTGAATTATTTGTCTTTTTACCTGCATATAACGTTTTGCACAGAGATACGCACTTCGATCCGTTCCTAATTCTTTTGCAATCGATATCCATCGATCAGCGCTTAATGGTTCATGTTCAACAATTGATATTAAACGACGTTCTTCTTTAATAGTCCATTTTGATTGATTGATTCTTGGATTGCAAAGTTGTTTCCATGCATTTTCACATACATTTGCTGACCATTTGTTGCCAAGATGATAACTGGATATATGATTCCAATCAAGATTGTACTATAGAAATATAAAATAAAAATTTTATTATTTTAACTAAACACTTTGAATAGTTCTAAACTTAAATAAATATGATTTTCTTTTTACAAAGATTTATAGTTCGATCGACTGATAATATTCTTAAATAAAAACAATGTCTAGAAGTTTTTCTATATAGAAACTTATTTTTCTCAGATAAAGTTGTTATAATGAATCGAAAGATATCAACTTGTATTACGATACTTTAATATTATTCATATACCCATTCTAAAATAGAATATACCTACAAAAAAAAAACACTCAAGATAACTATGCAAATCATAACAAAACATGTACGGTTTCTTCAGTGATATACTTTTTTTTTATATATCTATGTTAATGTTTCGTACGATGAAATGAATTGTGTTAATTTTAGTTCTATTAAATTATCTTCATGATATGACAGTCAGAGATTCCAGTTACATAAATCCAAGATTGAAAAAAGAAAGATTCTGACAGGCAATTCATTTTGATATGATCTTTCTAAGAAGAAAGCTTATCGCGCAGCTCTTTTAAGACTAAAATATGGAATTCATTCATAATGCTAATACAAAATATGTACAGTGAAAAATCTCTAGCAGACCATTGTTATTTACCAAGAAAACAATCTGTCTTATTCATTTCAGCATTTTGAACAGAAATTTTTTTATTATTATTTTAGTTATTGATTTAACTGACAAATAAACCTGTAGTATATATTCATAAAATCTACTGTAAATTTCATTACACTATTATATATATCTCGATAAGCTTGCAAATATTGATATTGATTATTGCCCAAGGTTATAACTTAATCAGATTATGCTCTCTATATTGATTATATGATGATTGCAGTAAATCAATGCATCATAACTTATCATTCTTGACATTTTTTTACAAACATATGGTAGCCGTTCGAATTTTGAGAAAGGCTTTGAAATATTTTAGAATAGTCAAAGTCTTATTGTTAATCATAGTCAGTGCTCTTTTGCATTAATAAGAAACTCTGAAGAAGCATCTAACACCTACTGTACTCAATTGCTATGAAGAGGAAAAAAGCCACAAAATCTCAAGTTAAAACTTACATTCAGTATATTTTTCTTCAAAAAATATAATGTGAACTTTACAAAAATCAGATATACAGAATGATGGATAAGACTGAAAATTTCTTACTATTTTTTGTTGAAATATAAAAATGACTTACTTCTTCATTTGATGTTTGATTAAGTTCGTCATTTACAGCTTTTATTAAGTGTTCTCGACAATGTACAACCCACATTTTTTCATTTAATTTTGCACAACCATATTGTGATTGATGATTTGAATATGTTAATGGAAATGACGAAGTTTGTGTAATAAATTGAGCAAATGACATTGTTTTAGGTTCAAGTCTATTATTCGGTATACATTTAATAGAAGGACGAGTAAATAATGATGTAAATGTTAATGAACGTGAAGACGATGATGAATTTATTGGACGTAAACGTTTAAGAATTGATCCTCCACCTGTAGCAAGAATCTTTTGTTTTTGTTCAATATCTGCTAATAATTTATTTAAATTTCTTAAATAAACTTTTGATGAACCCGTAAAACGTGTTGTTGATGTTATTGAACGAGAATTTGGCGATAGTGATGACTGATAATTGCATGATGATGAATCACAACTACTATTACTACTACTACTATTCGTTAACATTGTTTCAAGTTTTTCAATATCCAAAAGTATACTATCCGGCATAAAAGATGACATTTTTGGATAAATATCTAAAAAAAGAAACAACGTTGATTATATATATATCTATATATATAGATTGTTTAATATAATAAACGAATAGGTATACATGAAAACGCTCAATTTTATATATGCTTGAATGTATGTTTGAAAGAAATATATAGCACGCACGTCTACAAAACAAAACAAAAAAAAACAATGTTTCTTTCTTTCTTTTTTTTTTCAAGTTTTGCTATCTAAGCATACATTAATACAAATATCATAAAGACTGAGTGTGCAAAAAAAAAAAACAAACAAACAAATCATTGTTATGGATTAATAGATAGATAGAATAGATAGATAGGTAGAAATACAACACCCGTAAATGAACTTTTGGAAGCTAAATGATGATGCCCGACGCAAACAAAATTATAAGATAGAGAAAAAGAGAGCTTCATGCTAGAATTATTTTTTGTTAGTTTTTTTTTTTTTTTTTTTTTCTTCAAAATTACTATTTCACACTGATACAATAATAAAAAGCACATAAACTACTATCTTCTCTTATTCATTAAGAGATAGATAAAACAAAGAAAAAAAGAATAGAGGAGTTGCAGATCACTAGTAATAACACACACGCACAAAAAAGAATGTTCAACAACAACACACACACCGTAATTACACATCGAAACAAAAAGAAAACGATTATGTTAGGTGAGATGCACTAGAAAGAGAGACCGTAATATGTCTATATACATTGCAACACAAAATATATATATATATCTATTTATGTGAAAATCTAACGATCATGGTTAAATGAGAATAAGAAGAAAAATTTTTAGCCAAGCCAAACAGGATGAAAACATGATGGTAATGGAATCATAGTAGCAGCTTGAATAGAGAAGAAGAAAAAAACATAAATATTGTAATTTTGTTTTAATCAAAATTAATATGAATAAAATTACCTGCAAAAATCACGACCCATTTCAAACCAATAAATGGTTGACAATAAATATGATGTTGAGCTTGTTGTTGTTGTTGTTGGGATTGAGCTTGTTGAGTATTTGCTGTACAAAAGCCTATTGTTAGATTATAAAAAGAATATTTCGAATCGGTTAGTTTTTTTTTTCTTTTGTTGTTGCAAAGAGAAAAAAAAATCTAACTTACGAATAATGCCTGGTGGAATAGGTCGATAAATTGTCGGTGGAAACGGATGAAATGTAGTTGATGTATCTGGAAAAAGTAATCGATGTGTTGGATGACCGGGTGGAACCAATGGGAATAAAGTAGGATGGAAAAAAGGTGAAGATTTTATTTGATGTCGAAGTGTTGCTTGTTTTTGAGCATACATTATTCGATAGAGTTTATACCAATTTTTTCCATGTGTTGAACTGTCTGGAGTATGTGGAATTGAAACTAAAGCTATAAATAATTGAGAAAATCAATTTAAGATCTAATCTTATGAACATATATCGTGGCGTCTTGGCAACGGACAAAAAAAACTACTCTTGCCTTTCGGCAGATTCAGTAACACGATATCTTCCTCTACAATCGATTCTAGCTGTACATTTGAACAGACAACCAACTTGACGCAAAGTTCTTGTGACTAATTTCTTGAGCTTCTCACACACACTAACAGGTGTATGTGACAATGTGCTCAGCTTTCTGACGAACAATGTAGATGTCCTTTTTTGAACGATTCTCGCTGGAATACATGTTTATAGAAGAAAAATGTTCTAGTCTTTTGATCTCAAATTCAGATTGAAGAATAATTTATTTAATCATGTCTTAATGAACGTAAGAATTTCTACCTTATATACTTCAACAATGTTCTTAGTCCGTATTACACAAAATAGTATCTTTAATGTCTATAAAACACCTTAATCATCAAGTAGAAAAAATATTGTTTTCGCTATTTTTGTTTAATGAAAGTTATTCAATGAGTTTTGAAAATCAATCTTCGTTTTTTTTTTATAACTACATGAATACAAACAAATAATAAAACTAAGATTAGTAAACATTTAACTACGAAAAATATACGAAATATGTCATAACAATATAAAAAGAAAACCGAGATAAGGCAAATGTCATGGATACATCAAATCTGTCATCATTTCTAATTATTAATTGTTATCGCCTTTTAAAATAGAATAAATTGTAACAGGTCATGGCCTATCTATGACCATAGCCACAATATATATCTTTTGTTGTGTACAAAAAATAGAAAAAAAGTATTCGATAAATTCTTACCAGCTTTTTCAAAATCTCGAATACATAAATCATGCCAAAGTAGATTGTCATTTAATGTATTGTGAATATCACGACATGTAGATTGTAAAGCCAATAATGATTTAATCGGTAGATATTTAGCTAAACGAAGCTAAAAGAAGAAGAAAAAAAACAGAATATATAATAATTAAAATCATATTGAATTAACACTACATTCTATTTTCGATAGTCAGGCTTCATCTTGCCGATCAGTTAAAAGATGATATTCACGATTTCGTAAAAGACAAAGAATAACCTATGAGACCTGTTATTCAAACCATATATTTCATAATCACTCCTCAAGGTCAACTTTTTCGATATAAAATATGCAATAATCTTTTCAAGTTTACGACAATCAGAGATTATTCTTTGAATGGTACAATGACTTAGATTAGTTTGCATTTCGTCTAGTGTAATATAAAGATCATCTTTCAATCATTCTGTGAAATACAATCTGACTATCAAAAATTCTAAAAAATATAGTGTAGTAAGGACTTAAACAAAGAAGCGAAAATTTTTCCTATCCATTTATATCAATACTGAATAATTTTTGATCAAAATTTTAATATTATTATATCAAATGAAGAATTGTGAAATATTATAGAGCATTGTTTGGACTATCAGAATGCATGTAGAGAAAATTTCTTCGATCCTTCTATAAGGTATTATAGTATCAATTCCGCTACTTTCGGTAAAACCGAAATATAGACAAGCATAAATAATGAACTTACTTTTATTTCATTTGGTAATCCGATTAATGTTGCACTCGATCGTTGACCTGATTCTAAGAAGATTTAAGAATAAAAATCATCCATTTTTTTTTTCTATCGCTTACCTTCTAGTAATTTACATAGAAGACGATTAGCCAAATTGTCTTTAAATGATCGTGATAAGTTCCGAAGGTTATGATAAGGAAAAGCTGCATTTAAAGTTGTTGCTTAAAGAAAAAACATAACAAAAAAAAAAAATTATCAATTGTAAATTTACTGAAGATAATAGATATTTAAACTTCTACAATAGATAAAAATATGAGATTACCCATAAAATCAGTGTGTTATAAAATTCTTTGGCATCACAGAATGATTTTGTATCTTATCTTTGATTTCCATGAACAGAGAGAGAGAGAAAAAAAAAAGACGCATTCTTAATTCATCTTCATTAGCATACCCATTACATCAAAAGTATAAGATGAACTGAAGTAGATTTAATTCAGAAGTGCTTACAGAAAATCATATGAATTTTGATTAGACATGATTAATAGTCATGAACGAGATCAAAAATACTACAAACTGCTTGAGCAATCTATCAATAGACTCGTATAAATACGTAGACGATATAATCCTGAACATAAGTTTGTCCACATCATCAGACCTTAGCCAATATCGTGGAATCATCAGGATCTCACTTGCTTGAATGAAAATCGAATTATACCCGATGGAATCTATTTTTGCTGTAGGCTTCATAATCTTAACAGGTTGCCTATAAAAGTTTATCTTGTTTCTTATCAAATACATAATTAATTCTGAATAATTTCAAAAGAAATTTTTGTGCTCAATATATAGTTTTTCTTCATCGACAAGATAAGCTCATTTGCTCAAATATTGACGTCTCGGCATTCTCAACCCTTACAGAATGATTATTCGATCAATTTATTGAACTAACACTGACAAGGAAAAACAGTTTGAATCCTTTGCTTATTGCTATGGAGATACTACATTTTTAGGGTAATTTTTATGTTAATGCTGTGATTCTCTTTGAAACACTAACTTTTGAATTTCTACTTTAAATCTTGCACATAGAAAGATCTGAATAAGAATAGTCTATTGTGAAAGTTTGTCTCTGTCGTAAAATAGAAACATAAAATCTCTCGGTGTGTTTGAGCAATGTAAACGATAAGATTTTGACATAGTTGAATTTCAATTGGAAAACAAATTTTCTTAGCCTTCCTGAGAAAGACTACAACATTGTGGTAACTCATAGATCATTAGGATCTACATGATACAAACATTATCGAAACTAAAGCAAATAATCCATTAGGGAACTTTCTTCATCAGGTTATCATAATACATCAGTCAATTCACAATGTCCTTTTTCATCTCATTGAGAACTTTGTTAATGCAAAATCTGAAGCCAAAACTCGATATCTCGAAAACAAAGGTCCGCAAGGCCAATCCATTGTAGACTTTTTTTTTTATTGCTCCTCAAATCAACATCACTTCGATTTGACACATGCAAAAGTTCTTCAACGGAGAAAGATGAAAGACTTTTAGTTCAGGATTGTACATTACAAATGTTCAGAGTCAAAAAAACATTTTATTTGTAAAATATAACAATTTTTTTTTACCTTGTTTTTGTGTATATAAATAATTTCCAATATTAAATGATAATTTTCCACATGCTTGTGAAATTGAATTCACAACACCTTAAAACAAATATTCATAGATTTAAAATAAGATTAAAAAAAGAATCTTTTTTTTTTTCTCTCAAAATTACCATCAATCGTTACTAATGAATCTGTTTTCATAATTGCTAATGAACATCTAATACGTTCTTCTTCACATAATTTATGTCGATAACGAATAACATAAAATGTTGATGATTTTCGTGCTATTGTTAAATCATAATCATTTTCTGCATCCTAATATATAAAACATAAAGAATATATTTATATATATGAATTAAAATATAAAAATTTCGTTTTACCATTTGAAAACCACTTTCAAGCATTAATGCATGTATAGCCAAAACAATAAAATCAAAATCATCCTGTGGATGTGAATATTCCACAAGACGATGCATTAATAATGGATATGTATGAAGATCTCGTACTTCATCAAGTGTTAATGGTTGATCTAATGATAATAATGATATTGATCCATTATTTGTTTCATTTAATATATGAATTGTATCTCGAATAAGAAGATTATATTCTGACATTGTCTTTTCTTCATCTAATGTATTTATGCCATTAAGTGATAAATGAAAATTTGACCTAAAATATCACATAGAAAAAAAGAAATTTTTGTGTTCTTTATATTTTGTAATAACAATAAAAAAATAAAATAAACATTTACTTTCTCAAGGATAAAAAACGTTTTTGAATTTTATTTTTTAATTCAAAAATTGTTAATTCATCATGAATATCATCGAATGTTATTGAAAATGTTTGACTATTAATTTTAAATCGAAATTTCATTGTATTAAACACAATAAACAAAAAAAAAAAAAGGAAGAACGTGATGAAATTTCCTTTTCTTTTTTTTTTCTTCTTTTGCAGCTAGATAGCGCTGTTTCGCTTTTCTTCTTGTTTAAATGAATCAGGGCAAATAAATGGATTCACATGATCGTTTTTTCATTGGTTAATATCAATCAACCAATCATATTGAATAGTGTCGCTACAATGGCATGTCTTTGTTTTTTTCTTGTTGTTGTTTTTTTCCTCTTTTTTCATATCTCATTAGAATTCTATAGGCGCAATTATGAGTGACCGAGGGGTAAGCTTAGTATAAAAAAAAGAACTTTGATATTTATTGAAAACGATTTATTTTTCGAATTTTAGTATTCAAAAGAACGAGATACAAGACGATCTCGACGTCGATCACCTACAAGCCGATCACCATCACCACGAAGATAGTAGGTTTAAAATTCTAACAAATGTGAGACGTTATTCGGTATATAAGGAGGATTTTAGAGTCATCGAATATTTCTTTTTCCTCGTACATATTATAAAATATTTCTTGTTTAAAAGCTTTCATTGTGAAATTAACCGTAAATATGATTCATCAGAAGATTGAGCTACTAGCCAAAATGTACAAAATCACTTGCGTAGCGTATAGAGAGCTGCGGTAAGTTCAGGTACGCTATGTAGATGAACAAGTTAATGATCAAGGTTTTAGCTATTCTAAGAAACAAAGTCAACGTACAGTTATTTCTTGTTGCTTACTTTGACATCACTCGATGATTCATCAATTAAAAGCTTTCGTGTGATTGCACGTACTATTATGTTTACAAAAAAGGAAATTGAATGGTTGATTGATAAATAAAAGTTGTCAAACTAATAATAACACCAAAATCTCCAGCTGTATGGAATAGTTTTAGTTGTATTTATACAAGTGAGTAAGAAGCTGCGAGTCCCAGTTTTCATGGTTAGATTGAATCGCGACACCAAATTTTTAAAAAGATTCATTCTGCAGAAGCTCAGTTTTCAAAAAAAATATTTCGACCTGAAACTTCGCATACATGATAGTCTCGATGAGACTATCTCATGTACAAAGTGTCGTCAGTTGTAAACATCGCCTTGCTAAGATCGACATTTCTCAGAAAAATATACGCTTTTCGTACGGTGTTGTAACTCTATACATTAAATAGTTCAATAGAGACCTTTATGTGTACAAAACTTCCGGTTGAAATTTTTGTCAAAACATGAACAGAAAACCTTCGCCTGTTACGCCACCTCTAATGATCTCGTACATATTAGCAAACGGAAGGGATCACATGGATATGTTCTTTTATGAGAAGCATTGGCTCTGACATTTGACTTTCATTCCATCAGATTTATGAATTTATATAGTGCATCAAAGTTCTTGTCGTAAAATTTCTAGAAGCTAATACAAGCAGACTTAGAAAACATTTTTGAGGATATATTGAATTTTGTATGATTAAATATTGGGTCATACTTTGTCAATGATACGAAGAAGCATTAACCTTTCTATTCTTAACTTCCCGTTTGCTGATTCTTTAAAGATTGTTGAGAGATTCTCAACACTAGAATAGTACCGAAAAAGAATTTATGCCTATATGATTAAACTCCACAGACGGTGGAAAATATTTCGAGAAGAATGCAATTTTTTTGTTTTAGACAGCTTTTTTAATATTCTTAGAATCTCAAGACTTATGAACAAAATTTTATATCAAAAATTATTCGTTTAATTTTCCTATTAAAGTTCTTGTAGCTTTGTAGACAAAGTCTACGACTTGAAATCCTTTTATTAATTGTTGTAATTAATAAGTTCGAAATATGATCTCAAAATATTATGAATAACTTCAAATGAGTTAGCTTGAGAGAGATATTTTAAACAATACACTTGCATTTAGTTCGATTCACAAGCAGATTGATAGAATAAATTTGTTTGAATTCGTTTACTTTTCAAATAGTTCTCGTTCACCATCACCTCCTCGAGCAAAACGTAGTTCACCAAATGGTCGTCGTCCACCAAGTGAAGTTCATCGAGAAAATCCTATTCCAAGTGCTTGTCTTGGTGTATTTGGATTATCACAATATACAACTGAACGCGATCTTAAAGGTTTGTTATAATCATTAAAAATAAAATAAAAAAACATTCTTTATTTTTAGATTTATTTCACAAATTTGGTCGTGTCAAAGATGTTCAAGTTGTAATTGATAAAAAAACAAATAAATCACGAGGTTTTGGTTTTGTTTATTTTGAAGATGTTGAAAGTGCTACACGAGTATGAAAAAATACAAAATGTACTTTGGTATTTTGTTTTCCTAAAATGTATTCTTATGATATTAGGCAAAAGAAGCACTTGGTTCAGTTGAACTTGATCATCATCGTTTACGTATTGATTATTCAGTAACTAAACGTGCACATACACCAAGTATTTATTTTGATTTATTTATATTTATTTTTGATAACGTCTGTATTTTTTTTTAAAGCACCTGGAATTTATATGGGTGTTCGTACAACATCTTATCATCGTTCAAATGGTCATAGTTATCGTCGTTCACCATCATCAGATAGAAAATCATATCATCGACGACATCATCATCATCGTCATCGTCATGATTATTCGTCGAGGTTAGTTTATTTCTTTTTCTTTTGTTTATTTAATGAATATTTTATAGATCACGTTCACGTAGTCGAAGTCGATCAAAATCTCGACGTGGTGAACGTCGACGTCGAAGTCCCGGCTATGCATATGATTAATATAAAATGGTAATAAATTATAAGAGAAACATAGAAAGCATCGAGTATACGAGGCACTTTATTGAAAATTTCTTTTTTTTATGCCGTCAAATACGGACTTGTTACCACTATCGTATGATAGTTGTCGGCATTTTTGTTTCAATGAATCATTCAGTTTTTTCTAAATTTACTTATTTCAATATGATATGGTATTGATCAACTGAAATTTTATAAAGCCAAATTTCTATTGCAACTTTTTATTCTGTACACAAACATAACGTTTATTTAATCAAAAAAAAAGAAGAACATTTTTAGCAGTTTCCAGTGCCTTGACATATTTGTTTTGAAAAAAATTCACCTGTGAACTCCTGAGGTCAGTTTTTCGCATGAAAAATATTTTTCTAAATCTTTCCTAAAATATTTTTAATTCAATGTGGTGTCGAACACCGACTATGAATATCATATTAATTTTGTTTTACAATTGTGTTATGGCTCAAATAAAGGAAAGAAAGTTTTTTTTTTATCAAGTGCCTTGTATACATGATGGTTTCATAATTACTCACTTAAATATTCAATTAAAGTTAAGGTTTCAATTTTTTTATTATAGGTATATGAGATGAATCTCATGTGGGTGAGTGTGTAGTCTACATTCTGTCTTCATTTTTTTTCTATGAAAAAAAAAAAAACACTATGAAAATTTTTCTTCTCTCTGCGATTATGTTTACTCATAGATGGTTTCTGTTTCTTTTCTTATCTGTTTGTGTATGTGTTTCTGCGCTACACTAAATCATCAATTTTTGTTCTTGAACGACAAAATTCTCAATTTTGATTGTTTTTCTTGTTTTTGTTTTTCTTTTCTTCATTCTATGTGTATCAAGAAAAAAAAAAAAAGGAACGTATATAAACAAGAAAGAAGACTTATATATTATCAAGATACAAGTATATATGAAGATTGTTCCAGAAAAAAAGAAATAAAAGAAAATTCCTAAGATGGGTATATGGATTGTTCTAGATCAATGAAGAATTTTAAAGGAAAAAAAAATGGAAAAGCGTGAGTTATTGATTATTTATATTTGATAGTCACTTGTGCAATGTGTTTATAAAATAAAAAAAATATTTGCTATTTTCTAATCAGCATTCATGATAGAAATATATATATATATGACATAAAAAAACTCTTCTGTTTGTTTCATTAAAGAAATTGTTGATGATTAATAGAATACAAGTATATAATTTGTTGATGACGTTAAATATTATTAAAATGGTTGCAAATGAATAAAAGTTATATTTCTTCTAGGTTTATTGTTTATTTTTAATACCAACTTCAGCAAGCATATTTTCAATAAGAAAGAACATGTATGACGGCAGTTGCTGATTTACGACTGTAAGGTGAAAAGAAAAAGTTTAGAAACGAAGTGCTTTTGACTTTTTTCATTAATAGTAATAGCTACAACAAGTCGGAGACAAGAATTTTTTAGCTGAAACAATTTTCTATTAGGAAAAGTACTTCTCAAATTTGCATTAGCAGGTTTGGATGAAAGGTATTCAGAAAATCAAGACTTCTCGCAAACAAGTTTTCTGTTTTTTCTTTAATTTGTTATACACTTTGGGGTGTTTCGTAGGATGAGTGCAATTCGCGAAGCATAGGTCGTGGAGAGTTCGAACATATTTTACTTTGTTCAGAAATGTTTTCTCGATGAAATGAATTTGTTTTCAAAATGTTTTTGATAGAATCCAAAAAAAAAAAACTTGTTAATGACAATGAGACATGCAGTTCTTCTGATAGGAAATTGTCTCAGCTGATCAAATACTTTATCTCATTACATTTTGTATAGTCACAATCAACGACCGAAAGTGGTTGTCTAGGACGCATTATCCTACTGTATTCACATAAGCTTCATCTGACTCAAATCAAAATGGCAGGACTTAATTTGCTTTGTAAACGTATGAAATATTATTTTTTTTTTTATTTATAAAACACGGTACCCATTGTTCAATATATTGTTGATTAAATCTAAATAACCAAAAAAACAGGAATTGTTTTTTAAATAAATACTTATTATTAAATTTGTTGCTGAATTCGAAACACAAATGCTATGTGCTAGATCAATGGAACTCTATTTATCACCAAATGTGATTCTGTAGGATAATCGTTCACGTTATTCGTGTTTGAACGTATTATGAATTTTCGAATTGAGTTGATCAATCAGTTTCATAATAATATTGATCTAATGATGGTGAACAAACAAAGTTTTCTATTCAGATTTTTTTGCAAAATAACGATTGATGATTAATATTTATAGACATGTCGAGTTGTTGCCAATTTTTTTTTTGTTATCGATACGCATGGTTCTGTGTAAAAAGAAACAGATGAGAGAAATTATACAAAAGGAAGCCAATAAATTTGTTTCTCTCATGTTCTATGTCTTTTTCTTTTTATTAAATTAAAACATATTTCATTTCGATCGAAATACAATGGCAGAACAAATAGCAACTCCAAATCATCCAACATTACCAATAATAGTTCCTGCCAATGATATAGATCAGATAAAATTAAATGTAGGTACTACCGGTATAACAGATAATGTTCTTCGAAATGTAGCAATACCAGGTACGTCAGGACATCATGTAAGATACTTGGCAACACGTTTTATATTTAGTGGAACCAGTTATAGTACCACAACGGAATGATGTGAGTCTCTTATTCAGATTTAAAAATTAAATGTTCTTCAACGTAAAAACAAATATAAATGTAAAGAATAAAAAAAGAAACGAGAATGTCAAAAAAAAAGAAACTAAACGTTAAGTAGGAAAAAGAATTGAATGAAAAAATCGATATGATGTTTAGAAAAAAAGAAAAAAAGTAATGACTATATTTACTTAACTGATCGTTAGTAACTGTTGGTCGGTCGTGAAGTGAGACGTAAAGCATATAATTTTTAAAAATCAAACCAACATCTTTTAATAATTATCTATAGTACGAACTACCACCTGTAATGACAGCAGCTAAATATGGTGCATTATTTCCACATGTTGCTACACGAGGAAAAGATCTTCTACATATACTAGTACATGGTGCAGCTAATTTACCTTTGGTTGACGGACGTCAGCCACGATGTTATGTTACAGGGTAATTATTTGATTTGTTTTTCTTTGTTTTTTATATGTAATATGTCATATTTGATATATTTAGACAAAGTCGTTCGACTATGGCAACACAAGATATTGGAGAAACAATTAATGCAACAAATGTTATTGAAGGTGTTTCACCTCATTGGAATGAAATGATATATGCTGATATATTCGAAGAAACTAATCATGCTGAAGGTAAAATTTAAGAAGAGAATATTTTCAAAAATATAAATATTTTTTACATAGAGGTTATCATATTGATTATTGATGAACCACGACAACGAACAATAGCTGAACATCGTTTTCCATGGCGATGGTTAGAACCATTTTATCAATATCATGTAAATTTACAGCATACATCAAAACAAACAGCTCAAACTACTTCTCTATTTCTATCTATAATGCGTAAACAAAGTACTTTATCAAAAGAAGATATACGTTATTTTGGTTTGGAAGTATTACTTAATCGATTTGATGTAACATTACCAAAAAAACGAGTTTTATATGCTATTGGCCGTATTATACCTGACTATGAAACTTATAAGTATGTGTCTTTTTTTCTTATAGGTGAGTGTATAAATAAACTAATAAAATTTTTTTATATATATATTTTTAGACATGATTATTTACGTAATCTTGATAATCCAAAATTGGGTATTGATTTTAAAAAAATAAATATTCCAACAGCACAAGATTTTGCTATAGCTGATTATTCATTTACTGGTTATCCTCAAACATCATTAGCATCAAAAGAAGTATATTATTTTAAAATTAATATTAATAAAAAAACTTTTATTTTGTCTATGAATTTTTTCATTTTTGTTTTAGTCAAAACTTCCAACATGGATGCATGATTATTTATTTTCACATGAACATGAAAAAGATAATATGTTTTCAAATAATTCTGCAATTGTTATTGAATTTTATCCATTTCAACCCATTGCTAATAATCCAAATTGGCGTATAAAAACTTTAATTGGATGGATAACTATTCGTTTAGATACACGAACATATGATGCATTAACAGCACCAAGTTCTTCTGAAGGAATGAGAACAGAAGGTAAATTATCTTTAATTTTTCTTTATTTAATTGATTTTATTTATTTAAAAGGACTTTTGGTTGAAACTGATGGTGAATTAGTTGCAGAAAATACAAAATATTTAACTGCTGAACTATTACTTCGTCTTGTATCCGAAAGACATCCAGGAAAAAATCTTCTTGCATATGCTGCTAGTAATCTACCAATTTTACCTTCATACTATGTCGAAGGTGTTCGACATGGTGGTGCTCCACCTGTATATATGCAAGTTACTGTACCAAAAAAAAACTTTCTACCTGCAATACAAACACCAGTAACACAAGCACCAACAACACAAGTACCAATGACACAAACACCAATAGGACAATCTATTATAAATCCAACTCTACCAGTAAGAAAAAGATTTTTTTTTTCATACTAATAATCAAGTTTTAAGTGTTTTCTTGCCTTTTTTTATTTTCCTATATCAGATGTTCATTTTTTTTTGCTTAATCATAGATTTTCAATCTTGATATGGTGAGTTATGAAAGTGTTACCAGAGTATCTGTTCTGTGTTGATCATATATCGCTTACGCTAAACAACTTCCATTTACCTTATCACACATTAATTGTTCATAATACTTAGATACCTAGATCATATGAAATAGAAATTCCTTTGCTAATATCTGTCCATAGAATGTTTTATTATCTCATATATATATATTAATATAGTAACCGGTAAAATTTTCTTCCATAAGCAAAAAATTAGAGAAACTATTTCAAGAAATGTTCAAATCGAATCTCACAAGAGATTTTAAAAATTTTATAAAACAGTTGATACTTATGAGCAACTTTCACAAAGTTATTATTATTTTATTAGAATGGCAATGTGCAGAAACAAAGAAAAAAAACATCAGGTTGAAATTTTGAAATTCGAGTTTTTACGATATGTCTTACAAAGACTAAAATGATAATAAATTTTAAAGAAAAACTAGAATTCAAGTCTTTTTAATTGTAAATTGTGAAATATTAACAAAAAGACTTATAGAGTTGCTATTAAATACGTTCACTTAATTATAAAATCAAATCAAAAATGACTTTTAAAATCGATTAGAAGTATTAATATACTTTAATTTTTATATAATAGTTATTAAAAACCTCCATACCTGTAAGATAAACAGAAAAAATAAAAACCATTTAACTTTTCTCTTTTTTTTTCTTACACGAAAACGAAATAATTTTTCTTTCATCAAAAATAATTTTTCACTTGTCGGATGGCATGCTGTGTTGGTTGCCAATGAAGCATAATAATACATATGCATATGTCTTATAATCCTAAATACAAAAAACGATGGGTAATAGTTCCCAAGCCATCTTATGCTTTGAATAATTCATTAGCAAATTATTCATTTGTATGTTTTCTTACAGGGATTAAAAGTAATCTAACATAATTTTTTTTTTTACTTTAAGCTAGGTCAACAGACAGTTCTGGCACCTCAATTCTATCAGTCACAACCATACGAAGTATGATTATTAATTTTTTTTTTTTATTAAGATAAATATTCTATTTTATTTTGCAAGGTTGTACCAACACTTCAATATGTCGACAGATCCGAGGTAAATGATCTTTTTGTTTTGTTATTATTTTTCATTAAAAAATATTTTTTTTTCAAAATCAATTAAATTAGGGTGTTCGTTTTCGAATTCCACGCGTTAATCTATACGATTTGGATGATATTCCAACGGAGTATCGTGCTATGTTAGCAACGAATTATCCGCCACGTCGTGATGATGATATTGATGGTTGGTTTGATTATTTTCAACGTGAAATTGCTGTTTATAAACAAGCTATTCGACGTGTTATACAAGATGTTGCACAATTACGTGATCAACATAAAACTTTAACTGCTGCAAATAATGATCTAAAAGTTAAAATGGAAAATTTTGATAAGAAAAAAAAAGTTTTATATGAAATTTTTGAAGGTGATAAAATTGATAAAACAAAAATGCAAGATATATTTAGTAAGAAAAGAAATCTTTAAAATTTATTTCTGAACATTAATTGATTTAATTTAGATCGTTTATCTGCAAAGATATCTGCTCAACAACTTGAATTAAAAGAAAATCATGCTAAAATAAATAACTATGAGAAAGAATTAGCTCGAGTATGTTGAATTCGAATAAATCTATTTTTTTTCCTTTTATTTTCACTTGACAATTTAATTTTTTTTTTACTATTATAGAGAAGTGAATTACGTGCTCAATACGATGCATTAGTTCGAACAACTCAAGCGAGAGAATTAGAAATAAAAGTTATGAAAGAACGTTTGTTAAAAGCTGATGGACTTGAAGAAACAGTTCGACGACAAGAACTTGTAATTGAAAAACTTGAAGCTATGATTAGTAATTATATGAAAGAAAAACGATTAAGAGGTAAAAATTAATTTTATCTTAGAACTTTTCAAAATATTTGTTTGTACATTTAGGAGCATTCAATGATGTTGATAGAACTTTCTTATCTGAACATGCTGCAATTGGATTAGAAACTCAACAACTTCAAGTAAATTTTATCAAAATTTTGACCTTTATTAATAGAAAATAAATTGTATTTGTTGTAGAGACGAGTACCTCCTACACGATATTCTGCAACAGTAACAAATCAACGAGATGATTTAGTACGACAAAATTTAGTTTATCAACAAGAATTAGCTAATCTCAAAGCACGAGTAAGATATTATAATTAGAAATTAAGTATTGATTTAAACTTTCTTTGACTTTTTTTTATAGTTTCAAGAAAATGCTGCTTCATGGGGTAGAGAAAAAGCTGAACTTCTTTCAAAAATTAATGATATTGATCAACCAGTCAGTTAATATTATATGATATCACTATTGATTATTAATTTTGCATTTTGTTTAGATGAACACACCAAGACCACGAAAACTTGAACCTCTTTAAATGTTTATTTTCTTGTTCAATAATAAAAAAACAGAAGTTTTTCTTCACAACTGAGAATAATAAACAAACAAAAAATATCTGACAAGTAAAAATATGCATATGAATACCAAACACAAAAAAAAAAAAATATAAATATATATATTTATCATTGAAACTTAATTCATATCAGAACCATAGCCACTACTAGCTGCTGAAAGAGGCGTGTTACAAGTTGATGATGTAACATTGACATTTGAAATATTTTTTTCCTTTAATTGCATGTCGATACGACGTAAATCATCAGTAATTATTTCTATTTGATGTTTATTTTCATGATATTGTTGACGATTACAAGGATGACGATAATTTTTTAATTTATATTCAATTTCATATAATCGTTCATTGATTATAGAAGTTTTTTCATGACGTAGTTTAAAATTTACTTGAAATTTTAACCAAGTAACTATGTAAAAAAAAGAAAAAAAATGAGAAATGATTAAATATTCAAATAAAAAACGATTGATCTTTCTTAACAGTTACATTACATTGCAATTTGATAACATAGGAAAAATCTAATTTAAACATTTCGAATTTCGGTCATACAATGAGTACAACAATGATTCAACAAGATATATTTTCAAATTTTTTTTTTCGTTGCCGTAAGTCTTAGAAAGAATCCAATTAGAGAAAATAGTTTTCAACAATAACAATAAGAAAATAATAATGATTATCTAGTCTCTAAAGATAGGAACTTCGGAAAACTAAAACACTAGTTTTTCAACACGTAAATCTAGCGCTTACAGCACTGGAATAAACTGAAAATAATACATTTGCATGTCTATGTGTTTTAATCATAAAACAATCTTTCGTATTATTGACTCAAAACTGATCACTAGTTGAAAAAAAAGCAAGTAATTGATTATACATATAAGGAACGAATACACAAGAGACAGCAAGAATAAATTTACCTTTCGATAAAAGCAAATTATTTGTTCTATAATCACGATTTTTCCAATCAATTTCATGTCTACTATGACATTTGTTACATAAAAGTATATCACAATGACAGCAAAGTTCAAGTTTTTGATACGATTTACAATCATAACATTTTGCATGAATATTAGTCGATCGATTTTCATTAAATTTTTCTTGTCGAAATTGTTCAACAAGTGATAATACAATACGATTAACAGGTAAAATTTGTCCAATAAAATGATATCGACAAAGTGGACATATTACAAACGAACGATTATTTATTATTGAATGAAGACATTTGCAACAAAATGTATGTGAACATGGTAATAAACGAGGATCATCAAATAGATCCATACATATTGGACATGTCAATGTTTCTTCAAATGATGGCATTTCGAAATTCTGAAATGAAGAACTAATCATATTTCTAGATACAGGCAAGGAAAATACAAAGAAAAAAAAAAGAAAGGAAAGGATATTTATTTTTAAAATTAAAGTCCTTCGTAAAAGCGTCCAAGAAAAGTTGTTGGTTTCTTTTTATATGTATTTTTCTTGCTATCCATAGTAGCAACATTATGTTGTTGTCGCCATATTTCAGCTGTTTCAACAAAATCCATTTGACCACGTACAACAAGTAAATCAATAACACGTAAATCCGTTACATCTTTATTACGCATAAAATTTTCCTATATATATATATATATCAAATGAAATTTTGTCAATTGATAAACAAAAATTTTGTTTAATCTAACAATCTACCTTAATAACATTACGTAAATGTGCTTCAGTCCAATTATTTTTAATATAATCAACACGAAGATAAGGTATTTGTCGAAGCCAAATTTTATAAAGATTTAAAACACGTCGTTTAGCTTCAGCATGATCTGTTGAAAGAACAGGTCGAACTTGTTTTAATGTTTGAGGTAAACGAGTAGTCAATGACATAGACTATATTTATTATCTAAAATTTTAATAGATATATATATATATACTCGTTTCAATGTTGTTGTTTTTTTTTTCTACAGAAAATAACACATCGATGAGAAGCTAGCGCCATGACCAATCATATCTCAAATATAACTAACCAATAGAAAAAATACCGAGCACAATCCGCAAAATATCGAACTTTTCCTTGGTTACTCAAACAAATGCAGTTCAAAAACAACTTAAATTGTAATTTTAAATAAGCCATAATCTACAAAGCCAGTCTTTGAACAATAAACATATGTATTGGATGCAGAGTTTGATTCTTGATCGAATAATATATACATCATGTGCTGAACATACTTGTACTTTTACTGTCACAGTATGGTTTTCAAAAGGTTTATTTTATATGCAAAAAAAATATACTATTTAATTTTTTTTATAAACAACAACAATAACAAAAAGAAAGAGATCAACTCAAATTCCACAAGAAAAACAAGTGATTCAGAATTCATTTGACGTCTTGTTGCTGCCAAACGTCATAATTATGGATGCATACATAAATGCTCTTTTTATCACTATCTATTGATGAATTTTCATTAAAAATGAATTCTTTTAGTAAAAGAATATTGCTTTTCATCTCTATGATCTATTCTCAAGTATAATAATTCATTTTGGAGCAAAAAAAACCTCGTAAAACACTATATCATCATCGTCACATGCTAAGTAAATATAGTTCGATTGATACAATTACTGAATTTATCTTTTTTTCTCTCCTTCGTTTATTGTTCTGCCGATTGTAGTGTACTTTCGAGTTATTGAAATCATTTGCGTTTAATATTCTTCGAAATATAGCTCAGCCTCTAGCAACGTGGGTATGAGTGTGAACGAAAAGAAGACAGCTACACCCCAAGAAAAGTAATCCATGGTGACAGTAGAATCATAACGCAAGGCAACATTTTTATCGTATGAAACTAAAGAAGACAGCTCTCTCCCTTTAAAAGTATGTCTTCAAAGTAAATATCCTAACGTATGAAAGAGAAAGCATTACATTCAGCAACTGTCACACATACCTGAAATCACGTGATATGTTTGAATGATTTTCGAGGAATATTCTTAATCCTTAGAATTATTCATTAATGATCATTTCATGGTTTTTTTCGAGAGATTTTATAATTTAATGAAAGAATATAGTATTAAAAATAAAAGCATCAATGAGAATAGACTGAAATATTCAGACATGATATTTCATAACTAAGGATAGCCACACCAAAATTATTGTTTGTTATAGTAGTGATTCTTCTCGTTCGATTTTCTGATAGTTGGATATTATGATCAATGACAATTGTTGGGTTGTCTCGGTAATTCGTCGTATTGTGATAGATTCTCAATGATAGAAAACAGCTAGATTGAACACAATCACAGAAAAATATATAGACAAAAAAAAAGTCAAACAGAGATCTATTGCATCGGTTTTGGTTGAGCATGGGCTATTGTATGTTTTCGAGCTGTTTCATAAAATTCATCTGGATTCTTAAGAATTTGTTGAGCTATAGCAGACACAAGAGGACTTTCAGTACTTGGATCAGCCAATAATTCGATTATTTGAAGTAAAACTTTTAAAAATAATAATATAAAAAGATCTTTATAAAAAAAAAAATTTTTATTCTACTTGTAACAATTGAAAGATTTGGTGTCCATTTTTCACCAAGAAGATCGAGACCTAGAAGATAAATAGGACAAATTAAAGAATTTAATCCATGTAAATAATGCTTACAAACGCTTCCGTCATCTTTGACTGCTGGATGATATACCGGTGTCACGAATTTAACCTAGACAAGAAAAATAAACTAATTATAATTTGCATGAAAACAACAGTCGATCAATTACTTTAGGTGGTTTAAATGGAAAATCCGTTGGCAAGTTAATATCAAGAGTAAAGATATGATCAGCATACGGTGAATTATCCTAAAAGTTAAAAAAGAAAGGAAAACGAATAAAAATAGAGATAATATTTAATTTTTTTTTGTGTTCTCTTATGCACATTATCATATTCTGAAAATATCATATGCATGACAATCCAGTAGGAAATGACGAAAATTTTCTACACTGGTATTTTTTTTTATTATCAATAAAAATAAAAGAAAATGATTGTACAGACCATCTTATTCACTGAAATTATTTCATCATCTTGCATCATTACTATTTATTCTACTTACGGGTCCAACAATCTTAGCTTCCAATTGCAAAACTAAATAGATATATAATAATAAATGATAACAATGAAAGACATACTACAAAACTCACTGTCATTTCCTTTTGGTTCTAATTTATTGACTTGAGCTGAATTTTCCTTAGCAGTTTTAAATTCCTATGAAAAACAAAATAACTTCTTACATTTATTGATTATTTCAATTTTTATTCAAATACTTTTAATAATCGTCGCTGTATTGTTGCCATCTCTCTTTAGCAATTAGAATACTATGCACAAAAACAGTACGAGTAAATTTGAATAGTAAATGAAGGAAAACAAAAAAATAATAATAGATTTGTTGCAAGAATATAACTAATATAGGGAAAAAAGCTTGTGATTGGTTAATTATATCAAGAAAAAGGATATCTAGTATTTTTAGTCGGAATAGAGTGACATCTATTGAGACTGGAATTCAAGATAATATCGTAATAAAAAATAATACAAAAAAATTCAACTGTAATGTAGTATATTCATTTCATATGGCTATTATTACTAGGTGGGTAAAAATATTATTCCAGGGGGGTAACACTATGATTTCAAATAGAAGACATAATGAATTTTATATCAAATGAAAGCTCGTCAAAAATAGGGTTTATTGATACTAAATAGGTGAAGGTTATAAAAACTTTTTAATATCGAACTTAAGAAACTTTCAGAAATTTTATACGTTTTTTGGGATGGGAAAGTAAGGTGCCAGTAATTCAAAAATCGAGTAAAATGTTTTTCTTGGATATTTTTACATGATTCGAGAGAGCTCGTCGAGATCTACAAAACTATATATATTAAAAGATTTTTAAACAGAGTTCTTGGGTTAAGACACACTGAAAACTGTCTAAAGGATGTNGTTCTATATGTGACAAATGAAATAGGTAATGAGTAGAATTATGGCGTTGCCATTAACAGTAGACATACTTCGTACGAAAAAAATCTGATCCTTAGATCTATTTTACGGACAAAGAACTGGTCACTGAGTCCAGTTCTTGGAAAAAGAACCGGTTCATTTAATTCTCAGCTGTCACAGATTTACTTTAGAGATTCTGATGGATATTTTGTTTGTCATGTAGCTGAATTGTTAATTCTGACATCGTATATGAAATGCATCTGAACGTAATATCAATTCTCTCGAAACTTTAACTTTATTTTAAGAAACTTCGTATTCCTCTTTGTTATGATAAAACAATTTGTCGACGCTATCATCGATCTCTGACAATATATATAGATACAGAAAAAAAAGAGAACATCATAAATAAGCTTTTGAATGAAGAATTTCTATGAACTGCTTCATCAAACAGCAACATTACAATAACAATAAGTTTAGATCAGAAAAAACAAAAATTACTGAATCAGCATTTACGTATATTTATGTAGATGAAAAGAAAGAGAGAAAAATAACTATTATAATTCATATCATACACTACAAAAAGAAATCAAAAGCAACTTTCCTTGCATCTGCCTACCATTTGATTCAACATGCTATCGAATTCTTAGGATGTGGATGTGATGTCTCAACTCACACCCGCACCCAACCTCGATTTTTCGCATTTGTTGCTTCTCAGGCATGCTTTGTTTCGACAACATTCGATGCTGGATGAGAATATATTAAGGATATAATATAATTAATCCCGCTATGCAGTATGCATTATGCGAGACCCTCTCATTGACAATCGGCTATACTGCTGAGAAATATCGAACATAGAAAAATTTGACAAAAAACCGTGACATAAAAAATAGAAACTTTGATGCCAAGCCAACGCGACTAAAATCGAATCGGCAATAGTTGAATGTTGCGCAACATCAAACACATGTGTCTTTTGCTCTTAACAGTCTTTTCAAGCATGTAATAACCCTAAACAGACTCTCATTTTCACTTTTCACTAATGTTATCGTGATGTATGCTAAAATGACGTCACAATGAGGGTGAAAACATGAGTTTTTCATAGGCTGCATAAAATACGAGATAAGATCTTTTACGGCATCATCGTTCTCCTTCTCCTCTTTCGCCTTGTACGACATTACACAACGCTTTCGTGCATTTGCAAATAACTGAAGATGAAACTAGTTCTTACTTTTCTTATACTTGTTGTCAGTCTGGTAAGGGGTGCTGATAGAACACATGCTAATGCCGAAATGTTTCTCGCTGGAACAAATGATTTTATTGGAACAATTAACTTTTACGAGGAGGAAGAAGCTTGGGGTGTTGTCATTTCTGGTTCTGTTAATCGTTTGCGACCTCTGGCACAATTGGTAAGTATATTGCTTTACGTTGATTGACCAATAATTTGAAGAGAAATCACGATGCGAACCCATGTTCGCCAAAAAAAGCTGGAGTATCAAACTTCTGCGAAACAACATTTAAAATGTTTGGAAGTATCGTCAATCCAGTTTCAACTCCTCCTTGGCAAGAGATTATTGCGAAAGTTTCATCTCAAGAAATTACGAGGAAAAATTTCGGATTAGTGTAGTGGTTACTTTCGAAAGTAAACGAAAAAATGACTCACCACCATTGATTTAGAACTTCTCGTAGAACAAATCTATTTATCCTCAGATGCTCATTATGAATCAAAACCGTTTCATAAAAACCATAAAAAGCTTTCGATCTATCAAATATTAACTTATGTGTTGGTGTCGACTATAAGAAACCTGGAGTTCATTGATACCTCTAAGTCTGCAGATCTTCATGTCTAGTAATATTTTACATGAATTCCGAGACATTTACCCACAACTTCCAAGCTTCTGTTGGTTCGAAAATCCTTGAAGACTTTCGAATTATGTTCGAGCACAACGTAATGCATCAGTGAATGCAATAACGACGTTTTCCAAATACAATCTAAGATTTCTCCTGACGAAAATTCAAAATAAGCTAGGTTTTTATTAGGGTTTCCATATCCATTCTCAACCCATTGGAGACAATCATAATTGTACAGCTGGTGGTGCTCATTACAATCCTTACAGTAAGTTGATTTCTCTATAATAGAGCAATGACTATCATATTTAAACTATTATGATAGATGTGTCTCATGGAATGCCTAGAGATCCACTTTTGGAACGACACGTCGGCGATCTCGGCAATATTGAAACTAATGCTGATGGTAGAGCCTATGCAGGATTGGTTGATCGAATCATTTCGCTTAGATCTAATGACACAAGAAATGTTATTGGTTTACCTCTTATGATCCACAATTTGACTGATGATGGAGGTCATACTGGCAAAGGCGAAAGTAACACCACCGGGTAAGTGTGCATAGAGTGACGTATCATTTTTCTCTATTGACATGTTCATCAAATTTGTAGAAATGCCGGTCCTCGAATAGCATGTGGAACAATACGTCTTGGTTGAATAATGTTTTTTTCATGCTCTTAAGTTTTGATTGATGTATCAGTTTACTAAAGTTTTCTTTTCTAAAATTTATATTTCTCTTAGCAAAACAACAGAATATATTTTAAAATGCAAAAAGACAGAAGATGACTTTGAATCATACATGTTTTTCTTCTCTTTTGACTCATCTTGGTCAGATCATTATACATACGTACTCTAATTATTGATTGATCAGCAAGTGATCTCGAAATGATATGTTGAAGAATAATAAATATTATTTGAGTCAATTATATGGAACATTGTTCTATCATTTCTCGACGAGGAAACGTACACGACGAATAAGCTGTTTGATATGATATTAGTATTCATTGTCAGTTTTCTCAATAGAAAGCACTATGTCGTAAGTTAGAATCATTTATCCGCCACAAGAATATAATCTCAATTTGTTACCTTCTTGCTGAAGATATTGTTAAGTTGGAAGATGTAAGTGTGGGTATGGGTGGTGTAGGTGAGCGGCTCTGGGCCTGGATAGTATCTTCACAGATTCACATCCATATCCACACCCCACCCTTCTTTAAATTCTCAAACAATGAAGAGTTGTTTAAACTTATTATAATATTCTGGTTCAAAAAAAGAAGCCAATTCAACAAATTCACTGGCAGTCGGTTTTATCCAGCAACGATGAGAATGCGTGTTTATTGACTGGGAGGATTTCTCTGATTCGTATGCATGAATTGAATTAGATTACACATATATGGTCAAGGACTAAACAATTGTATTGATACCTGTTCCTACAATCGAATAAATAAAAATCTCTTTGTTTATATTATGGATCAAATTTTATATGAAATTTCAAAATTTTCATACACAATTTCTTATAGAATCACACGATCAGATGATTAATCGGATAGCAACAAGTTAATGTCACTCTAACACCAAAAGATATTCGAATTTCTCAAGGTTACAAATTAATTTTCTATGAATGTTTTATCATGGGTTAATAATCTATCAGTAACATTTATTTCGAAAAATAAGCATTGATATTTTGCAGATCAATATTCACAACAGTTCAGAGACAAACAATCAAAGGTTATATATTTATCAAAGACATCTAATTTCCTAAACAACTACTTCCAGTCGACTCATTGCCAATGGTGCTTTATAATATGCCGTTTTTGAACGTTTTGAAAAATCTTAGACAAGAAATAGACACTAAATCTCAATGCAATCCAGCGATGGCACTGGATGACTTTCCTTTGTTTGATCATTTTGTTTTGATGTCTTCAACTAATATGATCATTTTTGAAAACTCGCACTTATTTATATAAAAACAAAAATATATGGAAAAAAAATAATAAACCAGATTTTTTAATGTTATCGATATTGCACTACAAGATGATCATATTCGTTTTTGCCTAACTTAATACATCCAAATCGAACCCATTCTCTTAAAAGAACAACGGTGAATGAGCGGCATCACACTTTGGAAACACTTTACGACGATAATTGCTCGGTTATATTTGTCAAGGATAGTTTCTTTTTTTCTATGGATGACAGTGGTAGAAACTTTTAAATGAAATTAATTTTTTTCCGATGTTTTTCATTTCTCCAAGTTGTATTCCTATTGGTTGAGAAAAGCCATCGCTTTTCAGAAAAGTTGTGTGGTAACTACAAAAGAAATTAAAACTAGCATCATTTTCTTTGGTGAATAAGTAATGCCAGATAGAAACAGTCAGTTTTTCTCTATTATTTTACAGAATAATTATTAAAGTGTCTTTCTGTCGATTTACTTGCAATGCTACCAGAAGTATATAGAAAAGCAATAATTCATTCCTTGGTGTCATCAAGTAATTTCAATATGATACAAACGAGATTCACGTTCTTCAGGAATACACTTTTTCATTTAAGTTCTACTTTTCAGATTTTCATGGCTCATGAAGATCATAATACTCTAGGAGAAGATTCTTATAGATTGACTCTTGGTAGTCGGAGAAATATTTTGTGTTCGAGATTTTAATGTGTTGAAGCTACGATTAGTTCAACTCATGCTTTAATGCTCTCTATTGGGCCATTCAACTTCATCAATCAAATCGAGGATTGAGATACGAAATTAAAGCTCATGAGAAACACAAGAAAAAGACCTGTCACATGGTATGAAACAAACATATTCTCCATGACGAAAAAATTTTTTTAATTTCAAGACAAACTTCTAAAGCCAGTCACTCTCGAACAGTTGATCATTTGAGGTTGGAAATTTTAGAAATTTTGAGAATATTTCTACATAGCGAGGAAACTTAATTTTTATTCAGATGCGTTTAAATAAATGCAAGTCATCGTTCGACAACACTTACAAACAGAAAGACACACTGAGCATCCAATATATCCATATGTAGTCTTTGCCTCTTCCAATTCTTTTACTTTACAGTAGCTTCTGTTTATTGTTAGTTATTAAGTTCGGAAAAAATCCATTTTTTCTTGGTAAATGTATTCCTCGTAATTATGTTGTCCCACTTAGTGTTCATATATTGCCTCTATTGGTTGTTCATCCTCTTTTAAGCATATCACTCATTATTTTTTGAGATTCCTTTCAGTTGACTTATTATTTTGTTTCTCATTCTTGATTTCTCTTTCTATGTCAAATGTAGATGATTGTTTAGCATAATGGAGTTCAGTAGCCACTGAGAGTCATTCTCTATGTATGCATTTCTACGATAACTTTTCACGCTGCGTTTTAACAAGCTATTTGGCTACGTCAGTAGTCGATGTTGCATACTTTTTGTATGATCAAAAGAACACAACTATATGGTGAATTCAAGGCATCTTCTCCAAAATCATTTTAGGCAAAGTACATTCAAATTGCATAGAATTTTCAGAGCGTGTTGATTCTTTTATGGAGATGTTATAGTAAATTTTCAGCCGAATATGACGAAGTTCTTGAGATACATCTGTTATATAGTATTGCATAGTAGCTCTTTCGGTCGCCCTGAATTTCCTGTGGGTCTTATTCGGAAACATATAGTTCCTATCTTTTAGTAGAAGACAAGTATAGATGCATGGCTTCACACAGCCCTTTTGTGAAACACAATTGAAAATGAATGTTGAAGTTTAGAGCAAGAAAATAGAACCCACCCACCCTCCTCTTCTTACAGACGATGACATAGATGTTGCATCCTATTATGACTTTTTTCTAGCATGCGTTATCATATGTTTTTGAATTTTCGACCTGGAATTTTTTATTTTTAGATTGTGAATCGATTTGAAATCCCGAAATACGAAAAGTCTATTTTTCTGTTGAAATGAAGTAGATGAACTCTGATTAAACACTGTTGTAGACACTTAGAGATGATTCTTTAATGTACTTCTGACAAAATCGAGATGAGTATAAAGCTTTTTTCTTATCTTCATATTTACTATAAGTTTTCATCTATCTATTATAGCCATATTTTCTGATCGACAACTCATAAGTGCTTTACAAATTTATATCACTACGTTAAAAAACCATCAGTGTGTCCGTTCCAGATATTTGTCGTTAGAGGTTTGAACTTTGCAAGCAAGAGCCCCACATCTAACACACACATATATAAGAGAGAGCAATGCAGAGGGAGACAGTGAAATCAGCACAGGAAAGAACAAGACAGAGACAGTAAAAAAGGTAAAGAGAAAAGTAAAAATAGGAGAAGGTGATCATGATGTTGAAAGAATGATTTCCTTTACATATTTAAATTCAAACATAAGAATCATCATCTTGTTTCATCTCATAAAATCATAAAAACGCACATTTTTACAATTTCGTTTTCTTTCAAGATGTTTAATAGGGTTTTATTCGTTCGATTTTTGCATTGAGTGTATCTCTCAGAGAGAACAATCTTATTCCATATATCTCGATTACTTAGAGTAGAATAAAGATCAATACTTATAAGAATTCAATCATGTTATCATCTTCTAACAAATGAGTTATTATAGTCCATTGTTTTTAAATTCAGCTTGAATTTTGACTTGTTTTCAGTTTTGATGTTTTCGCTTTTTTCTATTTTTTTTTGTACGCAATAAAAGATACTTATTATGCATCACGACTATTGTCATATAGAGGTCACGACCCACTACAATTAACCATATTTTAAAAGGTGACAGCTGTTAGTAAATAAAAAAGATAATTTATTTTATGCATCTATAACATTTGTCTTATTTTGAGTTTTTTTTATACCATTGTGAAATGTTTCTTATATTTTTCCTGTTTGAATATTTACTTATATATAGTAGCTATTGCTTACTACCAGTGCTTTAATTAACTTTTTGTATTCGCGTAGTTATAAGAGGAATGTATCTTGATTTATCCATCGATTGTCCACTAGTGATAGTTTTGAACGTTATGGTTGTCAGATGAGATAGTCAGAAAAACAAGTATATTTACTAATAGACGCTGGGGTAGCGTATTAACATGCACGTTTATCAAAGGAACTTATAGATCATATTAAGAATGCGAAGAATGATGGACAACTCAACAAAAAAGGTGATGATAAATATGATGATATTAATATAGGACAAGACGAGAACATTGAGTAAATGTCATTAAACACAAATCCCATGGACAGGATTTTTGGACTTGGTGATTACAGTATTTGATACAGATTAAATAAAGAATGTTACTCTACTTTATAAAGCCGGTTTTATCTCTGTGAAATATATAAATTTAAAAAGCTTATGTCACACTTTTTTGTATATAAATTTTCTTTCAACCGTTTCATAAATTCACTTTTATGATCTATTGATGACGTTGTATCATGCTATTGTTTCCTCTTGGAAATATCGAAGTATAGTAATTAAATAATCAAAATTCTTTTCCGAAGAATTAAGATGTTGATGAACCGTTAAGACCATAGAAATCTATAAAAACGAGCAAAACAGGCGGGCTTCAAAGCCATGAAAATAGATCAACAACATTTCGGTGAAGACCGACCAATTTTCAAGTGTCAATCGGGCTGGTCCGGCTCCAAGCCTGAGGTGTGGTGGTGGGTATGGGCCATATTTGTACCATGCGCACAACCACACTATCATCGTATTTGTTGTTGTTAATTTTTAGTGAACAACACTTTTACTTATTTGCATACATATCTTTTTCTCGAAGTTACTGATGTAAGTTGTTCTTCTGTTTGACTCGTTGTTATGTTATTATCTCGAGATTGATATAGCTCAGATGATTTACAGAAAAATGGCCTGGTTATTTTTATCAAGAAGTGCAGCATATTTCTATACTTAGTAATTTATGATATATTGTGTATGCTTCGTTTTATTTTCTGTTTTGTTCTCTATGATTCTATATTATCTATGTTTCAAGTGTTAATGAGGCATGACTATTAAAAGAATTAATGGAATAACGTCAGCATGCGTTTAAACTAAAGGTGGTAAAAAAATTGTATAAGCGTAGAGATAGGCAGCAATACGATGAAGTACCAAAAAGTACGGAAGTACGCTTTTTCGCCCTTGATATGGTTTCAATAGCTTTGCTTTGACATGAAATAAAATTCCTAAACAAAGAAGCCTCAGAGATGAAGACTATCAGAAAAAATCTCTCGTTTTACTTCATTGGGCATTTTTCTCCATTGGAAATCTGATCTGTTTCTCATGGTTAGCTCTGATCATTCTTCATCATTTGATTCAAAGTTCATATTTTAGAAAAGCATTGAATACTGAATAAGTTTTGATTATAATCGACCGGTGTAGTTACTTGCTCAAAAAGGCATAGTAGAAAAAAATCGAAAGCTTAAATTATTTCATCTAAAAACTTAGCTTCGTATTCACCACTGCTAAAGTAATGCAGAGCTTTCAGGTACAATGAATATGTGATGTCCTTATGAGCTGCCTCATTGAATATGATATGTCTGTATATTAGTTATCTGGAAAGGCAACAACAGTATGACACATTGTATAATGATAGCCATCATGTCGTGAATGACGAAAAAGTCGTTGAGCACCGAACAGAGCTTCTTCCATATCACCAATGAATCGAATACCTTTTTCTCTTCGTTGTCATTTGACTTTAGTCACCGCCTTTCGTCTCATGTCTGATGATGTTTCATTGAGACTAAGAAAAAAACTGAAACAGTATTTAAAATATACAAAAATCAGCTGTTACGGGTTTAAATCTGGTCGATGTTGATTCTAAGATTCAATGAACGATAGTGTTAGGTAATAGAACAACTTATGAAACAATTTAACTGTACCCAATACATCTTGAAGACGATATGATGTTAGATTATCCCGAGTTGCTTTTAATTTATGATCATTTCACTAAAATAAATCAATAGAAATAAAATTTATGGTTTTTCCTATTATCAAAGTAAGCTCACATGTGTCTGATGAAATACGTTGATCTTTGCAATGATGCATGTACAAAACTCAAGCGTTTGAGTTTGACGGGAGATTCAAACTTAAATTGAAAGTTTGATTAGACTAAAACTTTCGTTTTGAATATTTTTCAATAGTTAACTTTCATGAATTGAAGCTATAATTCACAAAAATTGCATTAAAATATTCTTTTTATTGGAAGTAGAGAAAATATCTTTCAATCTTTCAACATCATGACTTGCATTGTTGTTTATTATATTCCATCTATGTGATTTGTTCATTCAATATGACCATAGTTTTTTCAAAATTCCAATTAAGAAAGCCACATATTCCCGTTTTTATGTAGACTCATATGGACTATTATTCGATTCTATGCGTGATATAGATTTAGATCGTAGCATGGAGGATAAGAGAATTCTATATACCCTCATCCTTAAAACAAAAGAAGTTTTATAAATATTGACTCACCTCGCCAGGGATATGAATACAAAGAAGGCCACGAAATTGAAGTCGAGTCCGTAAATTGAGCATAGATGTTTTTGCAAATTCTTCAATATTTTTAGTTGTCATGTGTTTTTCACCGAAACAAATATGCAAAGATTTTAGTGCCAACATTCTTGATAAAACAAGGATTGGTGAACAGCATAACAGCTTGAGACGATATATCACCAAAGATATTGAAATAATTCTTCTCGAAGAATAGCAATGATTGGTGGTGATGTAGTGTGCTTCAAAAATGACAAGAATCAAGTCAGACAGATGGATATATAACTGATTCCAAGTTCTTTCATCTCCATCACACGTGGTAACATTGTACAATAGATAAAATATATTCAACAAATTTCTAATATAAATTGTATCTAGAAATATTCAAATTGACAAAAATGATATAGAATTCTCTGCCAGTATAAACCAACTACAAATTGATAAAATAAAATTGTCTATCTTGAATAAAACTGAATATTTTAATTTGACTACTTGCTAAGAATATTCCATGTCTAAATGCATATCTTTGAAGAATGGTGACCAACCTTCAAAAGCACTAATTCTCAGGAAAACACATTTTCTCTTATAGCAAGGATCCATAACGATAACAACATATCCAAGATCTTTGTAATATTTGATTAACACTCTATCGCACATTCTATTGGTAAAAAACAAAGTGCCATGCGTACATTTATTGATAAGGATTTATACTTTACGTTTTCAATGTATGCAAACATCGAAATTCCAAACTTTGTGATTAGTCGTGACATATTTCATATCTAGACAGTTTCTAGTTAATCATATTGTTCATCAAAGTGTTTCTCTCTGTCTTTCAGGTGTTCTTGTCATTTTCATCTTCATTACGGATTTTTCGATAATCTACCTCCCATATAAAAGAAACGACTCAAAATTCGATTATAATCGATTATTTTCGGATTAATAATCCATTATAATCTGATTTTTTAGGCGCATTTTTTACATGGGTTGCAGACCTTTTTGAATTGTCATGGATTTTAAAAACTAAAATTCACAGAGAGATGAAACGATGCACTTTTTGTGTCATTATTGCACTTCTTTTTAAAGCTCATCTATGAAATATCAGATGAACGAATTGTTTATTGAATGTTATCAGTTACTATTTATTGTATATTTTCGATTTAAACACTATCTTGATAAATGTATGCCAAAAAACCTCTTTTCTAATATACTTAGGTCAGTCCAAAAGTAGTTGCGGAGGTATGATAATCCTTCAAAGAAGGGTTCGATAATTTTTTTTTCTATACAGTCTGATAGAAAAAAGAAAGCTCTATTTTTCTGTGCTATTTGATCTTATTCAGACTAATTCCATGATAATAAAATTTCTATAAGACTTGTTTTGGTCGGACGTGTGCTGGTTGTACTATATCATATTCTGTGTCCCATACGCGTAATATTCTTGCCATTCTCTTTTTTTCTTTTTTTTTCGTCTTCCACAGTCCCGAACTGTGCATACATGCATGTGAAAAGACACGTGTTTTGTTTGTTTTGCATATAAACATAGTATATAATTGTGTTCTAAGGAGGATAAAGCAACACACTTCGATTAAATCACAGTAGTATTCACTCTTATGAATATGAATAAGGAAAACTTTCGTTTCTACATCAAAGTACGCACTGCACTTAATATTCCAGC
>CAJNSZ010000240.1:0-34872 GCA_905329745.1 Rotaria sp. Silwood2
GTTAAACTGCAAGCTCTACTTCCACTATAGTATAATTGTACACAAACTGTGCTGCAGCTGTAGTTTGGATAGATTCCAACTGTACTCCAACTGTACTCCAGCTGTACTCCAACTGTACTCCAGCTGTACTCCAACTGTACTCCACCCGTACTCCAGCTGTACTCCAATTTTTTTTTGAAGTAGAGTGAGTCTCGCTTTTTCCCCCTTGATACTCACACCCACACCCCACCCACACCCACACCCACACCCACACCCACACCCACACCCTTACTTTAATTTGTTTTATTATATAAATATATAAATAATTGATAAAATAAGATAATATATCAAATGTAAAATTAAAAATCAATATGATAAATATGTTTTTAATATATATTAATATAAAACAAATTGAATCCAGTATTTGTCGAAATTTCAATGAAAGTAAGAGAGATAATTAATAAATAAAATAAAAATTGAAAAAAAAAATTTTCATAAATAAATATAGAATATAATTGTTCAAAATATAAAAATGATTCTGAAATAATAAAATCGTTTCCATATATAATACATATAAATTCATATCTTCAATATTCAACAAAGACATATGCATTAAGTAATGATAATAAATATATTTATTATATGAATATAGCTTATCAAATATATATTCCATCAAGTATTTTTTGTTTTAAATATTTATCAAAATTAGAAATTCGTAATACAAGTTTTTGTTATATTGATAAAGAGTTTCAATTCGAAATAAATAATTATTCATCATCAATTATTCATTTAGCGATTTATGATACAATAATTAATTATCTATCAGAAAATATTGTTAAATTAAATCGTCTTAAAACATTAGAATTATCAAATATTAATTTAATGTCATTACCAAATTCAATTCGAAATTTATCTTCATTAAATTTTTTATCATTACCTTATAATAAATTAGAAACTTTACCATCAACAATTAAAAATCTTAAATATTTATCAAACATAAATTTAAAAAGAAACGAAAAACTTTCTTCAATAGAATCATTAAATGGTCTTAAATCTCTTGAAATATTAGATGCTCGACACTGTTCAATTCAACATCTTCTTCTTCATTTATCTGATTTAACTAATTTATATATGACAAATAATTATCGTACTGATCTTTATGGAATTAAAACATTAGGTTATGATAATAATTCGAAAAAATATTTTTATTTTGATTATTATTTTATCCAATTAATTCCATTAAATATTTTTTATGTTAAAAATCTTTATTGGTTAAATCTTAATTATAATCGATTAGATAATTTACCTATGACCATTTTTAATATAAATACACTTTCATATTTATACATTCCACATAATAATTTTTGTCATGGAGAACTAAAATCAATTGCTTATCATTTCAAACATACAAATCCCAATTTAAAATTATTTTATCTTAATAAATTCCAATCACTAAAACCTTGTTCAACCTAAACGTTTCATCTTTAATGAACTTTGTTTCATTTTATCTAAACAGTGTACAAAATAACACCAAAGATTTTGTTTTTCTTTTCAATTTACTTCGTTTAGAAAATCATATTAATTGATTAAAATAGTTGTGTTATCAATATAATTTGTTCTTTTGTATAGATTAAATGTTTATTTTCTTTTGTTTCATATCATATTAGATTAATAGATTAAATTTAATCTATTTTGACTGATAAACAATCGAATTAAAATTGCTGCACAGTATTCTGCCGATTATTTAATAAGCAAAAAATTTGTCAAAAATAAAATCTTTAGTTTATAACAAAACTAAAACAATCGTTTTCTTTTTCTTTTATTCTATTGATTGTTTCAGATATTGCTATTTGTGATGTTTGGCATGTTTATATATCTATGAGTGACCAGCCAAAGGGTACCCGGATTCTTATTTGTTTATGTAGCTTCAATCAGTTATCAGAAAAATGTGATTTTTTAAAAACAATTATAGTACATGTATGATGATAATGATCTGTTATTGTTTGATAACTATTATCTTTTTAAAGGCAGAAGTTTCAACAAAATAAATTATCAAGAACAAAGTTTTATTATCATATAGTTAATGAAGAAATCCAACATGAAATCTCACCATAACTACCAATGGCTCTGCAATCTTGATCAATGGCGATGAGACATGGATGTTGTCCATGAACTATATACACAGGCGTTAGTGGCTAAGCGCTGGTCAATCAGGTGTAGTAACCTCTAAGACTGATCTACATCCAAAGAAAGTGATTCTGAGCGTGTAGTGGAAAGTCAATGGGATTATTCATGGAGAAATTCTTCCGAATGGTTGCACCATAACTGCTGGTCTCTACTCTCAGCAATTGGACTGGGTTACCGAGAAATTCAAGGGAAAGTAGAATCGAATTTACTATTTGCTTGATAACGTGAGACTCCGTGTTGCAAATCGACGCGCAAAAAAATGATTGAAGCTCTGGTGGAATACTGTTTCTCATCTACATTTATTTTTCTGACATGGCTCAGATAGTAGTGGTATATATATAATTAAAAGCTAGTTCTATTGTTGAAGTTGAAACATAAAAAGAAAATTTTTGCAAAAGAAAAACGCAAAAGATTTGTTGCAAACCTAATATAACGGGTGATGCAAAAGTTTTTCCACAAATGTCCCTCCATTTTTCATCTATTAAAAGACGTTTTGGAAAAATGAAAAATATCTATTCATAATCTAAATCGAAAGAGCGTTCTAACTGTTTGTTCAAATTTTTGTTTTTATCGTGTCTTGCCTCTGAGTACCAATCACATCTTTGGATGGCAGTAAAAAGTAGCTTGTGAGGATTAGATAATGAGCCTGCTCCTAAGCATATGCCAATCCACGTTTTTTTTACCAAAGAATCTTTCAGAAAAAATAGGAATCGCTTTTCATGTTCTACATTTGAAGAGCTTTCTCACTACGCACTAAAAACTTTTTAATCGACTTTGACTTCTGAGAAGTGACCGAATCTTTAAACGATACAAAAATTTGATCTGAAAAGGAAAAAGAGCTTTTCCTTTCGGATAAGCGTAGAACTACAAAGTTGTAACTAGAATTATTTTGGACTATGGACGCTTGTAGAGCAGATAATTTTCTAAAGAACGACGTTTTGAAACAGGTTATATCACAAATGAATTCGAATTTATCGTCATTTCTTCAAACATTATGTTTATTTCGCTGGAAACACTTTCTCAAAACAAAACTTAGGATTTGAATAATATAAACATTTGCTCGGTTGGTACTACAAAAAAATAATCAACAACACCTCATTTTGTTGAAAAATATCTGTTCTATAATCTGTTAGGCAGGTCACAGTTTGATCTTTCAATAAAAGTTGTTTTCGTCAAAGTTTGAATAGATGTACGAACTGTTTTCTTCTTTAAAAACTACCGTTTAATGCCATTCAAAGGTGAGCTTGTTACTCAAAGACAGAGGACGATAATAAAATTTTGAACACATAGTTAGGAAGCTCTTTCGACATCATCATCATAAGTTTTCTGCTCTTAAGAAGGTTCTTAGGATAACAGTTATACCTTTTACATCTTATAGTTTTCTTCATTCTTTCCTATCGTTAGCAAGCCTTTTAAGGTACACATACCCATCTTCCTTTTCTAATTCATCTAGCACTTTCATTCTCTTTCTTCCTCTCTTTCTTTTACCACTTACTGTTCCTTCGATGATGTCCTTTAGTAAGCTATCTCCTCTAAGAGCATGGTCTATCCAATTTCTTTTCCTAATTCTTATTCTTTCCATCAGAGTCCTCTTTTCTCCTATTCTTTCCAAAACCTTTACATTACTCACTTTATCCTTCCAACTTATCTTTCAATTTTTTTTTCCACATCTACATTTTGAAAGCCTCTAACTTTTTTTTTTCATACTCCCTCAATGTCCAAGTTTCATCACCATACAAGAGCACACTCCAAACAAAACATTTCCCTAATCTCTTCCTCAATTCCTATTCTAAAGATCCACACAAGATCCTTTTCATCCTTGTAAACGCTTCCTTTGCAATCCCTATTCTTGCCTTCACATCCTTTTCACATCTCCAATCTTCTGTTAAGAAACTACCTAAATATGTAAAGCTGTTAACCTGGCTCACTCTTACACCATCTATATGTAACACAATATCCTCTTCACTTCTTACGCTCATTACCTTAGTTTTCTTTGCATTAACTTTCATCCCATATGCTTTACATGCTTCTTCTAGCATTTCAATTGATATTTTTAAACCTTTTTGATCTTCTACTAACACTGCCATGTCATCTGCAAATCTTACACAGCAAACATTTCTTCCGTCAATCATAACACGCTTCATTTTCACTTCTATTTCTCTTATCATTTCCTCTAGATAAATATTAAATAGTATAGGGGATAAGCAGCACCCTTGCCTCACTCCTTTACCAGGGTGTGGGTGTAAGTGTGGGTGGATGTGGGTATGGGTGTACGTGTGCGTTTGGCTGTGTGGGTGTGCGCCTGTGGGTTTACGAGCGATGATAGTAAACATCATGCATATCCATACCATCACATACTCACACACCCACCCACATCTACACCAACACTCGGCACCCACATTCACACCCAAATTCACATTCACACCCATACCCACACCCACACCCACACCCACACCCACACCCACACCCACACCGACACCCACACCCACACCCACACCCACACCCACACCCACACCCACACCCACACCCACATCCACACCCTCTCTTATGCTCCACACAAACACACCAAGGTGTCTTGACAAACACCCACAGAACTCTATAATTTACATTCTGGCGCGAATAAGTGCTACCCTTGTATCACTTTTCCCGATAAACTTTTCTCTGGAAACATCTCATCAACCTTTGCCCTATCAACAAAAGTCAATTTTCGTCAGAAAAATAAAAATTGAGATTAATGCATAGGAAGATAGCCCGTGCTCTGTTCTTCCAGAAACAGTACGATTTTTAAATCGACACCCCTCTTTTGGTCAAATTTTTGATGATTTCTGTTATTTACTTCTTAAAAAAAAAGCTTTTTTTCCAGCCGGTGAGATCTAAGGGATGTTTCCAGAGAAAAGTTTATCAGGAAAAGTGATACAGGGGTAGCACTTATTCGCGCCAGAATGTAGATTATAGAGTTCTGTGGGTGTTTGTCAAGACAACTTGGTGTGTTTGTGTGGAGCATAAGAGAGCTCTTGGGTGTTAGTAGATGTCTATAGACATATTTAGGTCAATTTTATATGTTTCCAGAGGGAAGTTTGTTAAGAAAAGTATTTCAAGGATGGCACTTATTCGTGTCAGAATGTAGCTTATGAAGTTCTGTGGGTGTTTGTCAAGACAAGTTAGAGTGTTTGTGTGGACCATAAGAGAGATTCTGGGTGTTTGTGTTGAGAGGGGTCATGTTTTGGTCTTTGTTGACGGTTTATTTTTTCTAGGACTCTTGCAAAGTGGGTGTTTGTCGGTGTTTGTGTGCATAACTGTCCAAGATGTGGGTGTTTGTCAAGATGACTTATATGCGGTTTTACAAAGTTGGGTGTTTGTGCTGTTTGCATAAATTAGTAATACCCAAAATAGCATAACATTACTCTTAAAAGGTTTTGTGTAAATCAGAGGGTGAAACAACCTAAAACAAGTCGTATTGATAATTTCATTTTTGATGTAGATGTGTTTATGTAGGTAAATATTATCTCAACAAAAAAGACACAAAGTAAATTACCTTCAAAACCTTGAATGACATTGTCATCATTAATAAACGTCTTTAGCCATTGTAAAACATCATCTGAATTCATATTCATTGGTTTTATAGTTGAATAAGACAAATAATGCAAATAAAATCATCCAATCAACTGGATCTAAGATGAGAAATACGAATTTTAATAAAAATCAAGTCCGAATTTAAAAAAAGTGAAAAAGCCATTGTTTGATATGTAATTTTATAAAGCAAATCTATTTAAATCATGATTGTAAGCAACACATTATTGTACGCTACTTAGCAGTAAAGCACTCTTTAGAAAAAACAACTTCAGCTCTACAATAAATACAATGACGAAGGCATTTATTCAAATAGAATGTAATGGAGTTGATGCCAAAAAAAAATCTAATTCTCTGCTCTGTGAAAAAACAGTAGACGTTTATCCTGTATTTTATCAATCATGACATAGTACTGATAAAAAGATGATGAAATTTTTCATTGAGAGTCAAAATAATAAACGTAAATAGTAGAACTAATATACCTATATAATTCTTTAGCGAGATTATTATCAAATATTAAGTAACTTCGATGGAATGATGATCTTTATGAATTTGATTCCAAAACGAATAACAAGAATAAATGTAAACGGTAGAATCAAAGAACCTTTCTAGCTGTTTAACAATATTATTATCGACTGCTAAGTATTTTCAATGGAATGGTGATTTGTTTCAAATCTAATTCGAAAACAAATAGCACGCAAACACCTTCAAAACATTAAATCAGTAGAAAAAAGTTCATTCCGTCTTTATGTTTCATGTAAATAAAAACAAGTAACATTCTCCATCGTCGACTGTTGTCGTGTGACTAATCTATAAAAACGTATAGCGAAAAGAAAATAAAATAAAAACGATGAGAAAATGGTTCTGTCCAATTATTCTAAACCGTTTCTGAAAAAATAGTTTCGCTCCGAACTTTTTCAAATCAAGTCATCACAACAAGTACTCTATACATCTTTTTTTCAAAGCTTTTCGCATCCCTTATTTGGAGTGAAACATTGAAAAGTTCTGTAGACTATGAGCACTTTTTTGTTACTCAGCACCATTGAACAAAATCTTTTCGCGCTTTGTATCACCGGAGAAAAACCTTTTGAAAATCCGCATGATAGGACAGAACTTTTTTGACTCAATATCGTCCAAAGAAAAACTTTTTTATGTTCAGTATTAATCGGCAGAACCCTTTACGATTCGATATTGTTGGACAGAATCCCTTCGGTTCAATATAATCAAACGCAGAACTTCGTAAGGTTCAGAAATTAAAGTACAGAACCTACGATAGTTTCGCAATGTATGGCAGTACCTTTCTGGTTTTGTGTTACATGACAGAGAACTTTCTACTGTTCAGGTTTTGACAGACAGAACCCATGAGGGTTCAGTATCCTCGGACAGGACCTTTTTCGTTTTGTATAGTCGAACCGATAAATATATATAGCTCAGCATTGGTGGGCAAAACACTTCGAAGTTTTGCATTTGTAAGACAGAACCTGATGAGTTCAGTACCGCCCAACAAACAACCTTGTATGGTTTAGCATTATATGGCAGAATCTTTTCTGGTTCTGAGCTTATAGACAGAACTTTTTATAGTTCAGCATCATTGGACAAAACTCTTCATGGTTTTCCACCTGCCCTGCGGAACTTTAACTAGTTCAGCAAGTGCTACAGAACCAAAAATAGTTCTGCAAAACTCCTTTTTTTCTTTCAGAGTAAGAAATCATTTGGTATTCATTTCAAATAATAATAAAACACTGTTGTGTTACTTTGCATACGTTCATTCCTTTATTTACTGATATGCTAAATATGGACGATATTTCGAACAAAACGTGAGATTTCGGTAAATCATAAGGTTTTCAATAGTTGATTCATCAAGAGCAACCAATTCTGCGTCAATCCATACATAAGTCAATACTATACATCCCCTTCTTTAAATGAAATTCATATAATATCAGGTATTCAACCGTTTGAATTAGAAACATGAGGGCTAGTAAGGTCGAGTTTCGGGCTATTTTTCATTTGAAATGCCACCTATTTGGAGTCGATACAAAATTTCAACGCGAATCGGTTGGTTACACAAAGAAATGATTTTAAATTTCGGACGGGTGGGTAGATAGGTGCGTTGCGGATCTACTCTTCAGTCACTTACCTATTCATTCACTCGTATCATTTTTCATATCCACAGTCCTGCGTTCGTTCTGAAGGTACTTCTCAAATAATGCTATGTATCCTCTAAAAACCTTCGTATTGTAGGAAACTCGTAAAGCGCTTCGGATAGGAGCATTTTCAGACATCCTCAAGATTTTTCGAAAAAATTGCAAACCGTTTCTGTAAATCGAAAATCTTGATGAACTCTAGAAGCTTTTTCGAAATTTCCAAGCCCTATTAGCAATTTCACAAAAGTTTTCAAGGGTTGACGAAATAAATTTGGAACTCTTTCCGACATAATAATGTTGGGAAGCTCGTTCTTTGAATTTTACACAAAAGACAACGGTTTTTAGAGTGCACCTACTCATATTATGTTTGAATATAACACAATACCGTTACTTTAGGATCGATTTGATGAACACCAATGACATAGCTTTCAGATTGAAACTGGAGAAAAAGTGATGATGTTTGTGAAAATTGCATTTGCTATAAAAACGCTTATTTACACTGCTGCCGTTCACTGAAAGATAATATGTCAGAATCGTCATAAAAATAACTTATTTTTCTCAGTTTCGCAATAAACGAGCCACGCACCAATTTTCAAGCATTTCTTCGAATAACTATCCATGTGCTAATGATTTTTCATTGAAAGTCCAGCAAGAAGAAACATACTTTCACTTAAGCCACCTATCATCTTTGGGCTCCACTGAAAGAAAAAACAACTTTGTAAATGCTAAAGAAATAGGTGAATACAAGTGAGTACTAAAAAATCTGATTCCATCAGGGTGTACAAGAAATGGTAGATGCGTGGGTGTACGTTTGAAGCACGCTCACATACCCTCATTCCAGTAACGATTTGGTGGAGCATGTTTGACTCCGTTATTTTCTTATCTTTATAAGTAGAGTGTTGACAGAGAAATTTGCTTATCGACAGGACGCTATAGACATGACACGTGTCTTTATTTTTTTCTTCATTACAAAAACGGTTGAGATCGTAACATGTTGTATTCACTTTTATGCTGACAAGGCTTTTTTTCTCGAGCTGTTCAAACGTCTGGAAATAGTAGAGATGATCTTCCTTCATTTTTTTGAGTAATTCAGTACTGTAATTTCCTATTCTACACTTTCTCGAACCCTTTTATCTAACACGAATATTTTGACCATAAATACTACGACAAAAATGAAATAAAACTATATATATATATCATTATATTATGATGGGTACTAACTATAGTTTTCTATGCTCTCCTTTACTCAATTTCTCAGAGTCGTATACTAATTTGTTTCTGACTTTAAGTAAGATACATGTTTTTATTCCCAAATTTACTGCACATACTGAACAACAAACATTTGACAGCGTACTACTGGTAATCGTCGAATTTCGTTGAATCTGTCTATTTCATTCATAAATCTGATTAGACTATTCTTTGTCCATCCTCCCCTAGTCAAATAGTATTTTAACTTTACTGGTAGACAAGAAATAAGAACGATTCGATCTCGTAGGTGTTTATAATCCTCATTCATATATAGTGTTTTTACTTTTCTATTACTTCTATTGATTCTTTTTTCTTTTATCATTCAGTATTCGATACTTATTTTTTATATAAGAAACCATCAAGTTTTACTCATAGACTCTGCACTTGCAGAAGTTATTTTCTTCTCAATGTGCGCTACGATCTCACTCAATTCGAATATATTCATTGGTAAATTGGAGCGTGCGTTTGTCTCTTCACAAATAAAAATATGACAATATAAAAAGCACAGCGCGATTATGTTCGATCCTCTTTCGCTCTATTGACACATAAATCTTTTATTATTCCTACCAGTTACTCACTCCGGTCGAGCAGCAAAACGGAAATTTTGAAGAGTAGAATATTTTCGAAAATATATTACATAACAAAAATGTGATGAGCAAGTCGTAGGTAAGTGAATCATTTTTAACTGATAATTTCAATATGTGTGATTGTGAATCAAAAAAATTGTACTCGTGCAAAACTATGCAATCTATTAGACAATGAAAAACGGGTTGAGATGTGATTTGAGTTTTATTCCAGATGAAAAAAACATAATATTTTGACTCTTTCAAAACTTCTCTTTGTTGCAAAAGAATTCTTTTTTCTTCTCTCCAGAAAACATGGTTATATCAAAATATGACTTTGGATAAATATTTTTTTTCTCACATGTAAAGAGAGTCTTCATAACACAAACTGTGATGCACATGTGAGAATAGTTGTTCAATTGCATAATTTGAAAGTGCAATATTTTAAGTGATGAATTAATGGATTTCACTAAGGAAGGAAAAACGGATTATAACTTAGTTTAATTGTGAACTCATGAGATCTATCTACTCAGAGGATTTATTAGTTTTTTAATGTTTCGGTTCTGTTAAGAGTCCCAAATGTACTAGAAAAAACTGTATATTCTCATTGATTTCTGAATGTCGTGGATTTGAATGAGTTTTCATATGTGTCTTTTGGGATTTCATTCTATTTCAGTAGGCTTTACTAATCAGTGTGTTCCATCAAGAAGTCTCGCATTTTTCTACTTTTGTATGTGCCTGAAAACTCATGAAACGCAAACAATGTGCTTTTTCTTTTTTGCATTTCACTAAAAATATTATATGTGTACTTCACTAATACGATCTATGATTGCTTCTTAAATGAAACATGCTTGTTAATGAATTCTTTACACAGAGTGTGACAGATAAGTTTATATAAAAGGACAACAACTATGCTTTCAAATTTTTTTAAGAGGCAGTGAAAATTTTAATTAGTGCACGACATCATGGATCGAAACGGTAACAAACATATATGTAGTCAATGCATCAATCTTGCGAGCGATTATCGTGCTCTCTTCATCAAAATGTTTCTCCTCACTAGACGAAACCTTGGTCAGACAATAGCTGAAATTCTTCTTGCTTGTATATTTATGGGCCTTCTACTCGCCATGCGTTCTGTTCTCAATCGTGATTTCAATGCCACCTATCAAATACCACGCTTCCGTCCACAAGATACAATGTTATTTAGTGGGTTACACGCTAACGTAACCTATTACTATCCTGGTGGGTATACGTGTGTATTCTGATGTTGAATTCGTTATTTTTCTATGTATAGCGAATCCCTGCACGACTGCAATTGTCACCAACACTATCACTCAATTGTCAACTCGATGGTCCGCATTTCCTACTGCCGGTTTGTAGTCATGATATTCTTGATTTTGTTCCCATCAAACGATGATGCCGTCTCATATTTAACTTTACGCAGTTAATTGGTAGTCTGCCAATGGCTCTTTCTTTAGAAAAAATGCTTGAGGGTAGTTAGGAGATAAAAGTCATTTTGTAAAGAGGTACTCTTTTTTCAATTCATGACGTGTTCCATTTGGAAAATTTCTCCGTACGCCACTACATATAAGTCTCTTTATTGCAGTACAAAATCTTTCTAATCCAAACATTTCTTCACTATCCAATATGACACAAGCGACAATATATGCCTTTATCCATTTTACAAATCTTGACTCTTGTACCAATCCGTCCACAATGCCAGATGCAATAGCCTATACTCTACGCATGCCCGAGTATGTTGAAATATGTTTTTTTCTAATTCTATAAAAATAATTCTAATACATAGAAATGGTTCATATTATTATCGTGCTCAATCAGTAAAGATTGATCCAAATATTTATCGATGGAAACGTGCTCCCGAAGATTTTTGTCGAGGTATCTGTCATTTGTTTTATTTTTGTGTCTCTACCGATCAATGTCGTCTTGTGTTTAGATACTAGTACGACTACTATGTATACTTCTCAATTTTTGGGCATTCAATATTTTATTGATTTGTCAATAATTCAATATTCGACAAACATCAGTCAAGATCCATCGAGTGTAAGTAAATTTTGTTTGTTCATTTTTATTTGTATCGATCGAAAATAAAATGATTGTAGATATTCATGAATCATTTCGGTTGTCCTGCACATTATTATGATACATTTCAATCAGAATTCGGATTTTTTATTCCAATTTTATTTTCACTTACTTTTATGATGACATTCATGTTGAACGTTGGCTACATTGTTGAAGAACGTCGAAATAAAGCCAAAGTAACGTAAAACACTAAGACGAAGCGATTAAAAGATTTTTTTCTCACGATATGATTGAACTATATTCAGGAATATTTACGTATATTCGGTCTTCGCACTTGGGTTAACAATTTAGTATGGATCACTCGTTCGATGTGTATCTATATTGTGCTAAGTAGCATTTTAACCGGATTTAGTGTACTTGTTTTATCAAGTTCGAATGCAACATCAACAAGTGTTGACAAAGCCGTATTTAATTATGCTCATTGGACATTGATATGGACGATTTTATTCGTTTATTCTATTCAATTGTCAAGTTTTAGTATATTTTTTGGACAATTCTTTAGTCGTCGTAAGTAGCCTTCTTTTTTTCTGTTCATCTTTTTTAACAGAAGCATTGTTTTGTCGTTGAAATGTTACAGCTTTATTAGCAAAATTTCTTGCTTTTACCATATGGATTTTAACTTTTATCGATTTTTATATTGGAACACCGGTTGTCGTTCGATATTTAATGTGTCTGTTTCCCAATACTGGTCTCTTGTTTTGTTTGGAAGTTATTCAACAATACGAACGGAAAAGTGGTTAGTTACTTTTCTTGAACTGTGCATACATATAAACGAAGAATATTTCTAAATTTTATTTCTTCCAGTCGATATGGCTACATTCAGAGATCTTTATTCGAATATATTTACTTATCCACTATACATCGGTATTTGTCTTCTTCTTATGATTGTCTATTCCATTATCTATATGGTTTTGGCTGTATATATTGAACGTATTAATCCGGGTCAATTCGGTATATCACAACCATTCTATTATCCATGTTTCAGAAAAACTAAGAAAACTTCGTCAACAGTACCGATTAGTTATTATGAAGAGAATGGTTGGTCATCAATGAACAAAACAAATACTAAGATTCATGAACATAATCATTGGATCGAGATGGATTCAAATATGAATAAAGTTTGTCCATTGATGCGTATAAAACATTTAACAAAAGTAGACTATTTGATAGTTTCATTTTTTTCCCATATTTATTGATTCGTCGATAGAAATTTGGCAAATTGACAGCTGTCTCAGATTTTTCTTTTGATTTTTATAAAGGTGAAGTATGCGCATTATTAGGACACAATGGTGCAGGCAAAACAACGATTACATTTATTCTCGTCGGTATGCTGGAAGCTACATCGGGTTGTGTTATTTTGCAGGATCTGGATCATCGAATACATATTCAACAAACTCGAAAAATGATCGGTTTTTGTCCACAATACGGTATAAATCGATGAAATTTTTTGTATAAAAAAATCAGAAATGAATATTCCCTTTTTATGGTCAGATATTCTATACGATAAACTATCTGTTCAAGAACATTTGGAATTGCTTGCACAAGTATATCGTCAGAATCAATGAATTGCCATTGTCAATTTTCATTATCAACATTTGTAGATACGTCATTTAGATCGAGCGACAATCAATAAATCGATCGATACTATTCTAGATTTGATCGGACTTGTAAATGATCGACGTACACTTTCGAAAGATTTGTCCGGTGGTATGAAACGTCGTTTGTCGATTGGAATCTCTTTAATAGGTGATCCAAAAGTAAGTCAAATCAATTGATGAGCAAAGAAGCATCATGTCACGTTTCATATTGTTCTCTGGATTCTAATCGGGTTCTTGAAAGAGTATAGCATTTCGAAATGTTACTTGTGTGCCGAAAATACAATACATCTACATTTTGTTTTTGTTAAATACAGGTGCTCATTCTCGATGAACCGACCAGCGGCATTGGTAAGTCCTATCGATTGTTAACGAGTGAACTAGAAGTAGCTGTACTCATGAGTTATTGAAAATGAAAAGTAAACAAATTTTTTTTTCGGTCTCGTACTACAATGACTACTGTTCATCTAAAAAAAAGTGAAAATCTTTGACTTAACTACTAGAGATGATCTTTTACTAGGCCAACGATCAATTACTCTCAAATAGCAATTAAATCGAAGATTTTCACTGAATTTCTTGGATTCCATTCTAAAGAAGACAGAAAATTTTTTTTTGCAAAAAAACTAACAAATTTTGGAAAATTTCCAAATGTCACTGATAGAAGTTTCGCAAAAAATTAGCAAGTTATTGTTCATCTACACACAACATCATCACAGCTTTATAATGAAAAAAGGACGGTTTGCATGAAACCAACGTTTTTTTTAAATTGGTCTCATTTTTGCAGACCTTTAACAGAAATGTTGAGTTAATCAATTTTCACTGGTCATGCATACATGTAGTTAATTTCTTGTTTAAGATCCTTACAATCGTCGTCTCATTTGGACGATCATTCAAAAAATGAAAGATGCTGGTAAATGTGTTATTCTAACGACTCATTTTCTTGAAGAAGCCGATATTTTATCCGATCGAATTGCGATTATGAGTCATGGTCAATTGCAAGCGAGTGGCACACCCGATTTTCTCAAGAAACAAACAGGTACAATTTCATATATGAAAAACAAAAGAATTTCAATGATATTTAAAATAAATTTCAGAATATGAATATCGACTTTTTATTGACAAACAAGACGTGTGCAATACTGAAAGTGTTGCTCAATTTATTCAACAACATGTTCAAACAGTCGTCTTAGAACGTGAAACATCATCAGAACTTGTTTTTGGAATTAAACGTGGTGCAACACAAAATATTGGTCGATTGATTCGTGGTCTCGACGAACAATGCCAACAACTTGCTATCAATGGTTATGGTTTATCGATGACAACTATTGAAGAAGTCTTTCTCAGGTTCATAATAACAGATGTTCCATAAAGGTTTGAATTCTTATAATTTTGTCGCTAACTTTGTAAGCATTCATTGCACTGAATCATGATTTATATCGAAAAGTGCACCGGTTGATTCTTTACAAATCTGTATCAAATATTCTAAAATCAAAAGTTATCACAGAACATAATTATGGATTGACGTTTGACGCATAGTTAATTAAAATATTTTGTAAAATAATACTTTGTTAAAAATTCTTACAGATTTTGAAACAAATTTGATCATGCGTGTTTCATAAATAGCTTTTAGACGTCTTCAGTTGATGAGCGAAAGTATTTCTTGTTTATATTGGACACTTATAAGACATATGCAAACATCAAAGCTTATCAGGATTGATCGAATTATATATTACTTATATCAAATAAATGCCTTTAATTCGAATGCCGCTTTTAGAAGTTTCTGTGAAACTTTAGCTCATATCACTTAAATATAAAGCTACACAGAATCACTATATCATTCAAGAAACAAAGAATCTTTGTAGTTCAATTTTGTTGTAATATGACTCGAAGTTCTAAAGAAGGATCTGAAAGCGGCGCTTCAATCCTGATTTGCCGAGATGCTCATCACATAGATCTTAGAATTGTCCAATATAGATAGCAAGTACTTTCGCCTATCAACCGAAGACGGCTGAGATATATATATATATAATATATAGGAATGATCAATTTTGTCTCAAAATTTGTAACAATTTTAACAAAGTATCATTTTACAAAATATGTTAATTTACTGCGTGCCAAATTTCCATTCATAATCTTTTGTAAGAGCTCTTAGTTTTAAAATATGTTATGCAGATTAGTAGAGAATCAATTGCGGTACCATTTAATATAAATCATGAGTCAAAGCAATGCAAGTTTACAAAATTATCAGTAAAATTATGAGAGATCCATTCTCTATGAAACACTTGTTAGATATTATTTGTAAAAAAAAGATCATTTCTAAACTGATAATCATCTTATCTCCAATGACAGTCATTTGTATGTCTTCAGTTTAATCATTAACTGTTGTATCGAAATTTTAGGCTTATTCAAGAAGAAGAACAAGTAAAAACTGAACATCATAATCATGATAGACGAGTCGACAAACAGGATCTAGCAAAAAATAGTATGTATTGTTTTTTTGTCAATATGTCAACTGTAAATAGGAATGTAGGTAAATTTTGATATTAATCAATATTTAATCCAAAAATAAAACTTTTAAATTTAAAAGTTCTTGTCATTTTCAATAGATTTCTAACTGTGGATATTTTTTAAAAGAATATTTTCGCTACTATACTCATTCACAGTTGTTTTTTATCAGAATGAATCTATTGATATTCGTTAATTTTTCAGTGTTTTCTGTACATTACAATCACACGTCTGGTATTCGTCTCTTTTGTACTCAAGTTTTGGCATTGTTTGTAAAACAATTGATTCTTACTCGTCGACAAATTTCGTTTCTTGTCGGCTTTTTTCTAATACCAATCTTTCTCGAAATTTTAACTGTAGCCGTTTTACCGAAACCAAAAACTATTGAAGCGTCGATGTTACAGAATGAACGTGTAGTAGACGCTCAAGTTCAATTATATCCATCTATCTATAATCCACATACTGTTATCACCTATGCCAATAATAACGATAGCAATGTTCATTCGCGTCTTATTACCTATTTGACAAATACGAACGCGACTATCAAACAAATATCTACAAATACAATTGTCAACGAAGTTGTATCTCAGTGGAATAAATCCGAAGACATATTTGTAAATAAATATCAGATGGGCTTTGATCTTTTTAATAATTTAACATCGATTAATCTATCTTTGATATTTAATGTCTACTTTTCAACTGTAAATTATCATACAATGGCAACAAGTCTTGGTGTTGCTATGACAAGTCTATTTCAATTCTATGCAAATTCATCATCAAAAATGATTACTACTACTAATCAACCGATATTAACTCATGGAGAACCACTTAGTGAAGAAGATCGTTTTTTTCAAATGATTTATTGTTTCGATACACTTCCATTATCATTATTCAATTTTATCAATAGTATTCTTGCGGCAGTATTCATTGGTATTCTTTCATCAAATTCAATTCGTGAACGTTTAACTCATTCAAAAGATCTTCAATTATTGACTCGTTTATCGAAATTTACCTATTGGTTTTCCATGTCCTTATACGATTTTAGTATATGTTTGATTTTATGCACCATATTAACTATTATTGTCAAGGTAAAAGTAACAAATGACAATCGAATTGAGAGTTGTTATCTATTGCTTTAGATCGGTGCCGTGTATCGAGTTAATTCGGGTGCAGAAGTTCAAATCTATGTACCCGATCAGCATATTGGCTATTTTTTTCTAATGTTTGTTCTATATTCCTTAGCATCGTTACCATTTATCTATGTATATTCTTTCATTCCGGGCACGGAATTAATTGGTTTTATTATCTTTTTTATTGTTAATGTACTTGTGTGTTTTCTCGATGTCGTCCTCGGTTTTATCGGGGTATTTTCTGGTAGTCAAGCATTGCCAGACGGAACTCTTGTAAATCGAACAGGAACACTTATGACAAATATTCGTTGGGTCCTATCGGTTCTATTTCCGACAGTCAATCTTAAACATGCTCTATTCAATATTCGCCTACGTTCGAGTGATTCGTGTATTGCAGCAGTGAACTCAGTTATGGGTACAAATTATTCATCGAGTGAGCCGTGGATGTCATTGAATGAACCTGGTCTAGGGATACAATTTTTGATTTTTATTGGTCAAATAATCTTTTGGTGGTTTATTGTTATACTTATTGAAGAATTGTGGAAAATATGTCTAAAGAAAATGCGATACTGTTCTAAACGACAAAAACAAACAGTAACAACAACAATTGAATGGAATGATACAGTAGGCGAATAATACAAACAGGGAAAAACAAGATGATTTCGGATTCTATTTTATTTTGAATAGGAACTTGATGAAGATGTTCGAAATGAACGTCAACTAATTTTGAATCGAAGTCAATTAACAAAATCAGCTGTTGTTATTGTTCGAGATCTTGTACAAGAATTTAAAAAACGAAAAGAAAAATCAGTCGTAAAACGTATTCATAGAGCTGTTGATCATCTCAATTTTTTTGTTTCACCAAGCTCATGTTTTGGTCTATTAGGTAAAGAAGAATAAATTCTTCTTTCCTCTCTATTCTCTTGCAATTATTCAGGAGTCAATGGAGCTGGTAAAACAACGACATTTCGTATGTTGATCAATGATATTCAACCGACATCAGGCGAAGTAATTATTAACCAAACGGTAATTATTACATAGTTTCACAGACAAATTTGAGTTTTGATTTATATATATATATAGAGAAACAATTCTGATATTGGTTATTGTCCACAGTTCGATTGGCTTGTTGAACATCTTACTGTTAGAGAAACATTAACTTTATTTGCTAGGTAAGATTACAACTATTGAAAAGCGATTAAAATCTCGTGAGTGATTTCACCATTGGAATTCGTAATGGTGAAGAATTTTGAAATAGGTTGCAATCGATTGTCATTCAGAATATTTTTCTTTAACATTGAACAAAATTTGCATAGTGATGATTGTATTTTGTAATTAGATTGAAAGGTCTGACATCAACTGATATTGATAATATTTGTATTGGAATGATTCAATGTTTTGGTCTTGATACACACGAAAAACAAGAAGTACAAAAACTTAGGTGAGTATAACGGTAATCTATACAATGATTTTTGATTTTGATGTTATTTCTAGTGGTGGAAATAAGAGAAAACTTAGTGCAGCACTGGCATTCATGGCTAATCCGACATTGGTCTTCTTGGATGAACCCACTACGGTAATACTTTGATAAAGTGTACACATAAATCAATAAAACATAGATGATATTATCATAACATTGTGTTGAAAATGTTTGAAAAACAATAATGATTTCAACATTTGTATGTAGGGTCTAGACGCAGCTGCCAAACGAAAGGTATGGAAGGTGATTCGAGCAGCACGAGATGCTGGTTTGACAATTATCATGACAAGTCACAGGTAGATGAAGAATAATCTTGATTTTGAATAAATACGATTTCTTCTATGAAAGTATGGAAGAATGTGAAGCACTTTGTACTAGTAAGTTTCTCCTTCATGAAAAATAAAATACTCCTACGGATTGTTTGATGATCAACAGAAATCGGCATTATGAAATCCGGTCAATTCCTATGTCTTGGCAGTCTGCAACATCTGAAAAATCGCTTCGGTAATGGATATGCCGTGCAAGTTAAAGTACCAATTGACAAAGTAAATCAACTCAAACATGAACTCGAGCTTAATTTTTCTGGCATCAATATCGAAGGTAAAATATATATTGTTTATGCCTACCTCTGTATCTATGAAAATATTTTAAAAAAAAAGATGAACAGAATGGTATGCTCTATTGTCATATACCGTTATCAGTGTCAAATAAGGGTGTTCACTCAACGACAAATCCATACAATTTGGCATACGTATTCGAATTGTTCAATAAGAAAAAAGACCAGAATGAAGTCGAGAGTTTTTCATTGACTCAAACTACACTTGAACAAATATTTGTTAGTCTCACTGGTCACGAAGACGAGAATGGTGCTACTTTGTCCGACCTAGCGGCAAACGAAAGTGAGTTTCGTACTATTAAAAAATCTTTTTTTTTTCTTCTCGCTTTATACTCGTTGTAGATTCTGCTTAGCAACATCATTCTCTAATTAACACCCTTACTTCGTTTGTAACATAGACTATTTTCATGCGCCACTAATAAATTGAAAATAAAGTCAGTTATTACAATGTAATAAAACATATTAATATTTATTAGAAAAACCTACACGAGTGTGTCATATGGCATATAAAGACATTCATTCTTATTCAATAGCATTTATATGCTATGCAGAGACAACAAAAAATCGATAACCATAATGCCAAACATAGTCACATATGCATTAATCAGTGTCATCTTGAAATTCAACATAATTTCGGTGATCATAATTCTTGCACTGAACTTTGATCTATATATGCAATGCTATTATCAGTGGTAACTATGTAAGAATACAATAAATATTGAAGAGGCCTATTATACTATATTTCGGCTGCACTGTTAAAGTGTTAAAGATTTAATTCGGTTCAATTGCTGTCGCAACTTTCGACGTAAATAGTTGATTTTCAAATTTCGCTTTTTTCATGAATGTGACGATTCTATTATTGATAACATCGTTTTCCGATTGTTGGAAAACTGTTGAGATACTTTTGCCAGATCGAACTAAACTTCTTGATAGGAGCAACAAATTTCTCTATGTATTTTTCCGTATGTGTTATTTGAACTGCAAGCAATACAATGAAGAAACAGCAAGATTTCTGTCTAGCGAAATATCTAGAACCTTCGAGATCCCGAAAGTCTGTCGAAATCTCTGGAATATTCAGAAATTCATCGTAGTCATCGTGCATTCGAACATGTTTAGAAGTCCGATGAAAATACAAGAGAGTCTAATTCAATCGAAAATTCATTTTAGTCTCTATTGTCAATGATTTGATGTGTAAATAAGTGTGTATAGTTGAAAGTGAAAACTAGCGAAAGGTAACCGAACTAACATGTGGCCACTGTTGGAAACGAAAGTATCAATTCAATGCCATACATCAATCAATGAAAGGATAGTAGATAATTTGACTTTAGTATTAGTCAATTTTCTGATGTATTACTCACTCTATGGGTCACTTTTTTTTCTTCTGTCAGAAAAGAATCATGGCATTAACACGGTCAACGAACCGTATGGTCAATGCTTATAATATTCAATCGATAAAATGCAAGAATAAAAGCAATATGTATAAAAAAAAGAAAGCAATGAGCTTCGTTGTCGAATATTAACAGGACATCATGAGTCAGATTTTTCAAAGAAAATTTCAGAATACGACATGAAATTGTGAATGGTTTTCATCTACAATCTTTTAACATTGCGTGTTCAAAGAATGATTCTAGCATTGAATGATTTATGTCTTCATGGATGGTAAGAATTGAAACTAACACCAGATAAAAGTGTTAATTAGTGATTAATGTTACAAATATATTGATGATTCAATCAATAGATATTATTCGGCATTGTTTGATACCATTGAAAATGTTTTAGGCATTATCATAATACAGAATACGTTTCGATTATCTTATATAACTAGACTTCATATCTTTCCATTGCAAGTTGATTTGTCTGAACAAAGCTCTTTGTATTGACAGTATAACGTTCTGAAAGATAATTTCTCCTGCCAATTGGATTTTTCTTAATGCTTACTCAGTAGTTTCATCCGAAGCTGTAGACAGATTGAATGCGGTTAAAAGATTTTATTGATACTAAACAAATGTCACAATTTCTCAATCTTCTTACATTATTACTTCTCAATCAATTGGCATAAAAAAGAACGTCTTTAGAACAGGGTTACGATAAGAAAACAGATGCTTCTGATCAAAGTGACGCCAATGATTATGACTAGGACATTAATTTGACAATTTTTATCGACTTTTTAGATGATCAGGCAATATGCTGACTACTTCTGCTGTTGTTAGACCCACTGAGCCACCTAGAAGACGGACACAATCACCTCTACGTCGTAAAATGATCAGAAGTTTCCATGGAAATGGACAGATGCGAATATCGATGGGCAACTGTGAAAGTCTGTTCGTTCGAATATGTCTCAAAAAAATTTGTCTTCGGTCACAATCTAATGTCAGTGCAACAGTATCACCGGCCCGAATAATTCGATCTTTTCCCACGCGTTCCTCTATACCACTGACTACGGGAAAATCAAAATTTGACCAACCATTCGTCGATGGAGATGCGCTCATATGTTCGATCATCGGTTGAGATGCAGCAGAAATACCAAAAAACGGTGCATTGTAGAATTTTTCCGTAATGCGAAAGCGAATATGATGCACTCCAGTTGAATATGTATTCGTACCACACACACTGGCATCACCAATCCAAGGACCACTATATGTAGCAACATGATCATTTTCAGATAAATTAATTGCGCCGAAAATTTCTCCAAATGTTTCCCGTTCCAAAGTCGGTGATTCTTCAGAATTGTTCAAACTTCGTTCCGAAAAAGAATAGGTAAAATTAGTACTACATGATGAGTTGAAACTTGAACGATCGATAATTCTAATCAAATGAATTGCTTGTGTGTCATCATAATCGAGATATTCTATAACGGGTCGTTGCTTGAGTTTTTCATTGAATTCTGCCAATTGTGAACTCCATCGTTTCAAATCAATTTCAGTATAATCTTGTAGTTTTCGTCTTGTTTGAAGTTCATCCATCATCTTCTGAAATGGAATTTCGAGTTCATTTTTTGTTCGTTCAATCCATGGTCTTAAATCAGTCCGAGCCGTTTGAGCAGCCAGTCGAATTTTTTCTATCGATTCTTTTTCCCATCGATCAATATTGGATAGAAGTTGTTGAGCGAATTTCTCGGATTTTGAATCATCGCGTAATCGATCACATTTAGTAACAAGACTATTCATATCTTTGGTAATTTTTTCCTGATGTCGATTGACATGTCTTGCACAAAATGGTTGTTGACATCCACGACAAATAAAGGCTTCGGATAGTTTCAAACATGTCGTACAAATTTCTCTCTTAAAAACCGATTTCATTGTTCCTAAAAAATAGCCAAACCAAATATCATACTTGCATGAAAATAGAAAGAAAAATACATTCAAGCGGAATGTCACTGAATTCTATTAAAAGATTCCGCTTGTAATTTTTTCCATTTCAATCGAAGCCGTTCGTGATTATAAAAAGATTTTTTCTTTTGCTGACGATAGCAATGCTTAACGTGATTCACCTCTATCGTATCCTGAGATTGATTAAAAAAACTGGTTGATGATCAAAAGAGCATCGATAAAATAAATGAGAAAGAAGGTCTTTTTTTTGGTTTCTCCGCTGCTGATTAATAAACAATGAATCGATGGCAACAAACAAAACTCAATTCTTGCTCATGGAATAGATGAAAATAGAATTTCGTCCTCTTTCAAGTCTTCATATAAGATATAGTCATTTTTTATACAGCCCATGAAAAACAAATTACATAACATAAGATTTCAGTGTCAAAGTTTAGAAAAAAATAAGGTCATTTTTCAGTTTATACACATTTGTTTTTAGTCCAATTTAATGTGTTTTTCTCGGAAAAAAACAAGTTACTTTACAAAACAACTTAAATGAATATATGGATTCAAATATGTATCGCTAAAATAGAACTGTTCTCAAGATGGACGTATGATTATTGTACAGCAGAATATATAAGGAAAGAAAGAAATAATTGTATAACAAGCACAACAAGCGTGAATGAACGAGACAAATCGGAAAAAGTTATAAACAACATGATGCTAAAGCCAGAGATGTGCTAAATTATCCCATGAAACAAGTAGTCATACAGTACTTTTTTCAATTCTTAACGGAATTTCTAGTGAACCGTAGTTGGAGCATTACATATGTCATGTTTTTTATTTAGTAAGAAAGAGGATTTTTGAGGAGAAAAAAGGAGTGCATGCTTGTTTAACACTATCACAATACTTTACTCAAATTTTTATCCAGCTTCTATTTTTTTCATTACTCACTTCTTCTATAGACCGTCGAGGAATGTTAGTTGCTTTGTTCTCAATAAAAGCTCGAATATTTTTATAACCTATTCATGCAAAGAGGGATACACTTTAATGTGCATTGTTTTTCGTTCTCCCCAAACACAACTTATAACTAATACCAAAAATAGCCGTCTTTCATTTTTCTTGTCCTATGTTTTTTTTTTGTTTCTTTATATTTATTACGATGTGCTCTTACTTCAACAATCAAATTTATGCATTGTCAAAATATTCATCTACTTTTCTTTTCTTCTTATGTCGAAAACACTGACATGCAATATTTTGATTCTATCAATATTTTTGCAGAAATAGTTGCTTTTCTTTAGTTGTAAATCAAATTGTTTCTTTGGCTTAATCTCAGTCGTTTGTTTTTTTACCTTCAAAAATATCTATTGAATACGAGATGCACATTGAAATGAATGATAGTCATATGTAAATATCTAAAAAATGTTGAGTTTCAAGCAAAAAAATTAAGTTGCAGTAATACAAAAATTTATCTAGTAAAAATACTTTACATTTCAATTTGCATCTTTAGTTTGAAATATTGAACCTTATATACCTAAGTGAGAGTCTGACGAATTGAAGCAAACTAACAAGAGTATTTACTTAAGTTTCTATCTCAGAATCATCTTTCAATTATCTATTTCCGCTGAAATCTATACTGTGGTTGCAATGATGATTATTTGGAATGTTCCAAGTCACGTTTTAGGAGATAATGTAGTCAATGTTGCAAACATCGAAGTATAGTTAGCATACTCAAGTAGCCCACTAAAGTCTAACAAAATGTTAAGTATAAATTAATCGAATAAACATTTGTATGTCGACTACGATAAATCTCTTGTGAAGTCTTTAAAATTTTAAGCAAAGAAGTTATGAAGAAACGTGTAACGGTCTCTTAATCATTCGATTGCGAACAAGCTAAGATATGCAGGTATGTTCAATCGCTTGAGAGAAATTGCATAAAAAAATGCGAGCTTGTAATGGTGAATTCATTCAATTTATCAAAAGTGAATGATGGAAATAGTTAATCTTTTCTAATACGAATACTGAAACATGTTTGATAGCTTCAGCTCTTCGATAGGACAAACGAGGAAAATCTTGTTGACCACCAGTAAAGTGATCATTCCGCTTCGAAAAGGTTGATTCAAATACATAAGCAGCTCGAACAAGATCTGCACTAGTCAGTCAGATGTTATTCACTGATTCGCAATGAATTTTGATATCTGGCAGAATAAACGCTGACAGAAATTTTCTCAATTTATCTGCAGTTAATGATTAAACAAGACAATTCCGTGAGGAATAATCCTAATCTCATTTCTGGACATTCTCACATTTTTCTTGTTAACGTCTTATAAGATCTTAAGCTGATAAACTTTCATAAAACTTCCTAACAACAGTAATTAATCAAGAGATATCCAAGATTCGATGTAAGATCTTACTAAGATTTTGATAATGATTTATCTGGCATAAACATTGATAAAGTCTTAGAAATCTTATCTCGGATGTGGATGCTAGCCTTTTCTACAGCAACGCATACACCCTGAAATTAAACGCTTCAAATTAAGATAGCTTTCGCTTATTTTTCTAATATTCTTTGACGCTGGCATAAGCCTAGATATTCAAAAAGCGTGAAAATTTGTTCAAATGAGTCTTCTATTGTATTTCATTTATTTTCATAATTTTTAGTTGAAAAGATTTTTAAAAACCTAGAAATAATGTAGACTGCAGTATTTCAAGGTTTTTTAACTCGAAACCTTGAAAACTTATCATCTTTTGATTTATATATATGAATAAAAATTTCAATTTCGAGAGAAATTAGTTAATGAATGGATGTCTTCTATTGTGCAGAGAGATTTATGTTTCATGAATGAAATTCGTCAGTTGAGAGTAGAAAAAACAGAATCAATGAAACCTATATATACAGACGTAGAAGAAACACAACATGACGAAGAAGGGAAAAGAGCAACTGTAACGACTAGCAGGATGTTGACATTTTTTATCGTCATAGTTTCAAAGCATGCTATTGAGCCTATAAAAAATTCAGTACGATCTGGTTGTTGATGATTTACGAATCAGCCAATAATACATATAAGATTTATTGCATTTTGTGTTTTCATTAAATTTCGAATCTAGCGTACTATCATCAAATTGTACAAATGCAACATTTCAATGAGATGGGACTACTTATTACCAGCGCAATACACCTAGATTGATCGATCAGGGCATCATATATGTTAAATGGATAATTTTTGTTCTAGTTGTTGTTAATCCTTTCAATACAGTTTAGCACTGGCGATTCTTTACAACTGGACTCCAGCTTGAAGTTTTATGCAAATTTTGCATGAATTCTTTGACAAGTTCCAGCTAGAACACTTAGTAAAGTAGGTTTTCTCCAGGACAAAATCAGCTGAATAGATACATCTCTAAAGTTTCATAGATCAGTCTATTAGGAATATTGTTTAGGAACGAAAACTGCAAGTTGACGGATAGGACGGCGATAACTTTTGATTTTTACTCTCTCTCTCTATATATATATATACTTTTGTTGGGGAAAATTAGTTGTATCGATATACTTTAATCTTAGTTAGATTGAAGTTCAATGCTGCAAAATTGAACAAAATTAATCATGTTTCAAATATTGAGAAGTAGTAAAATCGTCTCTCACTCCACGCAATGCTGTAAATTTGTTTGATCGTTTTTTCCCCTATTGCCTTAGTAGAATATAGTAGATGAAGGTTAAACCACGTTGATGATGACTAACAAAATTTATGATTTCTCTTGATGACTTTTAAGTTTTAACATGATTTGCATTCTCGATTATACTTGCGCGATTCTACATTGTGCTCACAAACAAAAAGTATTGTTGGCAAAGAAACTCGTTGATGTTTACAATTCACCAATGCCACAGAGAAATTCTGAATTGAATAGACTATAGGTTTTGTCTTGAGATTTTTTTTTTATAAAACAACAGAGAAAAAATAGACAGCCTATATGTCTGTATTATTGGATTTCATGCATAGCTTGAATAGTTTTCCATGCCTGTCGTGATGAAATCTTGTTCCACCATTGCTTCACATGTGGTCGAGATTCGAACAGTTCACCTTCACCACATTTTGCAAGCATTGAACCCAATGGCAAATGGAATAAATCAGCAAGAGTAAACGTCTAGTTAATCAAAAGCAAAAATTGTTTTTAGGACACTATTTACTATAGAAGTGTTTCGCTTACATTTCCGCCCAGATATGATTGTGTAGATAAAATTTGTTCGTAAACATCCAAATTTTCAGCTAAATCTTGTCGTTGTCCTGCTACTTTATTCATATCTGGCTCACCGCCTCGCATTCTAGCCAGTAGAATATGGGTAGAAAGAATTTTAACAGAAGATCTAATTATCCTACTTTTTGTATACTCGTTCGCCGACAATAGTACTAGCATATGGATCAAAATAACTCAATTCAATTGATGCAGCTTGTTCAAAAAGGCCTTCAACTTGTGCATTGCTTTTTGGAATCAATTCAGTACCTTTGCCTTTGTATTTCTTTTCTAAATACCGACAAATTGCGCGGGATTCTAAATGAAAATAAAATTTCAATTAATAGTATTCATTTGAATCTGCAAGTTTCTTTTCTAAATTGTATGAACTAACCATATATTGTGAAACCATCGGCATCATCAAGTGCTGGAACGCCACCAAATGGTTGTTTTTCCAAATAGGAACGACTCTATTTAATGCATATGCAAACAAATGAGACAAATATGACTTATTTCCTACCTGATTTTCACCAGTCATTATATTGACAACTTTCAATTCATACTTGAGACCTTTTTCTATCAACGTAGCCAATACACGTTGAGTAGCAACCGATTCTATCATGCCATATACAACGATTGTGCCTTTTGTATTGCATGACGGCTATAATCAATCGAATATTTCATATATTAATCCCAAAATCAATCGTTTCTGCAATACTTACTTGTATATTGCTCGTTCTGTGTTTTTTTTGCTCTGAAGAAACGCTTGATGAACAACCCATTGTGAGACATCAATAAAAAATTAAAGCACACATATATATGCAGATGAATGTGTGTTTAAGCATGAATGGCAACAGTCGTGAAAAAAATGCTCTGTCATCCTTGTGTATGTGTGTTTCGATGCTCGGAACGAGCTTGATTATGGTCAATCGACATTGGGAAGAAAAACAGAAGAAGAAAAATACTGCATCGTCATTGTTACGCCAACGTTACAAAATTCATGACAGCAAAAAAAAAATAATAGGCAGCCGCCGACAGAATCAACATAGAGAGTGGGAGTGAAGGAATTTTTTTTTAGTTCAAATTTTATATGTCCTCCGATGAGTCAAAAAGAAATTTTATATGTTATAGTCCGAAAGACAATACCAAATTTGTCGGATTATTAATCATCTCAGTGAGAAATTCTGCATAAAAAAAATGGTAAAACTTTTTGTTGCATTGCGTAAGATTGTTTAAGAGCAGTGAATTATAAATCGATCGTTTTACATTCCCATCTCCCACGATTGACATCGATTTCTGGCATTGCATTACAAGTGAACGTGATGTGGTTTCACAAAAGATACTAAAGCATTCCTGGATAGTCGATTACTACATTGGCGTATAGAATGATTTGAATTACTCATTTCGTTTCCTTGTAACTCGATTCCTGAGCATACAACTAAGAATGAAACACATTTAAATGAGTTTGGTAAAACCTTGAATCAGTAATGAGACACAGCTATTAAAATAAATTTCTTACAAAGAACAATTCTGTGGTTGACCTTGTTTTGTAATCACATGTGGGCCTTGGTTTTTGGTGTTACATATACAAGTCAAATAAGAACCTGATGAACTTTCACAATTTTTTAGGCTTTTTAAACAAGTTAAAGCTTTGAAAAACAATATTTGATACACATAGTTCTTCAACTGAATGTCTATTGCCATTTATATTGTTCTATTCAATAAAATATCTTTCATTAAATTCAACTAGCATTCGCTGAAGTATTTTGAATGCATCAATCACAAATCTACGTTATAACACGACATATATATATATACGTTTTATCATAGCCGATGAGACATTTTGAAATTATAGAGAGCTTCTTCAATGATAAATGGTGAAAGACGCATGTTTCTCACTGAAGCTAAACTGACGTTTGAATTTTTCTATTTTGCGTTCAGTTTGACTTCGTGTCTAATGTCAAATTGAAATATGCATTTGAACACATTACTGTTGAAAAAAATATAAATCTATGTTTCATTTTCACTGACCATTGTCTTACAATAGGTTTTCTTTGTCATTCAGAATCTAGCATGGAATTGATGAAATCTATTATTTGAGTTGATAAGAGAAAAACAACAAAATAGTAATAAAAATAATGAAATACAATCGTTCACAATTTTTGGCAAAACTCGTTTTGCAGAGCTTAGGGATCGATAGATTCATTTTCAGTTGAACGAATGTGGATAGTGTGCAAGATTAGTTGTCCATTAAACAAACTTACAGTAGATCCTCTCTGTTTTCAACATTATGGGGACCATAAAAAAAAACGTTCACTAAACGGAAGTGTTTAATTTAAAGAGTTGACCGATGATTTGCTATGAAATGCAGCAGATCTTCCAGGATATTTGCATCTATATTAGTTTTAGATAAAAGTCCAGTGATTTGTTCTCTTTTACTCATCCATTTTCGTCTGAATGATATGAATTTGAAAGTCCTTTCAATTACAACAAAAGCTTTATTTTCTTTAAAAACTTTTTAATAGTCTTTACCTGTGTGCTTTTGAATTAATATGAATATCAATCAGTTTTGATTTTAATTCAATAATAAATTCCATCTTTTGCTTGAAAACTAAGCTCGTATCGTGATGTCATTATTTTCTTCATACGCACAATAGTGCATTCATTGATAAAGTGTGCATAGTCATAGTACACATGAGAGAAGTAATATACAGCTAGAAGAGGTCTTAAAAACAATGCACGTGCATTTATATTAGAGAGGTTGTGATAGTTAGAGGCATCATAAAAAGTGTTCACTAGTAGAACATTTACTGTCTTGTGATCTTCAGTAGAATTATGTCTCTAGAAACAAATGTTGACGGTAATATCTTTTATTAGTAGAAATCTTGCAGCAGTGGTTGGTATAATCCATTTTATGTTCTGATTTATCGATAGTTTTTTTGTCGTTTGCTGTAGCAATGCGAAGTGTGGATGTGAGTGGGTATGGGTGTCTCTGGAATATGGATGGGAATCGTACCTTCGACAACTAACTCAATCCCACACAACATTCACCAACCTACACCCACACTCACACCCCACACCCTGGAATTTGCTAAGCATGTCAGGTTGTCAAGTTTTTCTAGATCATTTTTAGGAGAATAGAAAACAAAATTTATTATAGACAGTAATATATAAAACCTCGCTGGAAAATAAAAACAAAAAGTATTTGACTAAGTGTAAAGTTTAACAATTCCAAACTTTTGGGCAAAAATAAAACTCCCTGATTGATGGTAGGAATGTTTTACTTATAGTCATTGTATAATCGATGCAATTTCTTTTCGAAATATAAAAGATTTTTCTAGAACAGCACGATTAGTACGTAGTAATTTAATAATGTTTTTATATAGGGGAATCGTGTTCTACACAAAATTTAAAAACTATTGAATTTATTAGAATTCAGAATATGACACATAGGAAATACTTAAATTTCAAGAGCACATATACAGGCCAATCAAACAGAGATATCATTACCTTCATTTTCGACAGAGATAATATATGGTATCTCGATAATGTGTCGATTCATGATATAATAAATAACATCGAATTGATTAAAGATGGGGATTTTGAAAGTGGTACGCTTAGTGCATATTGCATGTGTGATGGAAGCTTTTCAGCAGCCAAACTGAGCGTTTTTTATGTATATTCAGGTCACTTTGCATACGAAGCTGATACTATCTTCTCAGCCGTCACATTATCTCAAACAATCAATACAATTCAAGAATGTAATTACAATGTGAGTTTCTGGCTGAAAAACACCTTTGAAAACACCGATCATGTGTCCGTATATATGAGTACGGTATACAATATACATAAACCATCAGCACAGTTCATACTAACAATATTAATTTTTATTTGTCTATTTTATCCTATAAAAGCTTGTTAGCGCAACTCCAAAGGAGCTGAAATGTGGAACTCACATATTTTCCATGAGCTAGAATACTCAACAAAAATGTAAAACTACTTGCTCAGTGTCTGTAATGGGAAGAAGGAAGGGTGACGGGGGACTTCGACTTAAAACTTACACTCACTATTTTCTTCGAAAATATATATGAGTTCCACAAAACATATTCCAGCTTGAATAGTATTTAAAGGATAGAATTATAAATTCAACGTTGTATTATTCGATTTTGAACTTGTTTAAATGAATAAAGAGTTTTACTTGAAAACAAATAATTACGTAGGATTAATGTCAGAAAAGAATCAAATATCCCACTGTTAATACAAGAAAAAAAACATCTCAGCACATTTCCTACAGAATTGAAATATACAAATACGATAGACTCTCTTCAAATTTTCTAACAGCTTCCTTTGATATTGATCAAAATTCGTAACAACAATTCACGGAGTCAACCGTTGTAAATCACTGTTATTACCATAAATATGATTTAACGCTTATTAACAACTGTGTTTCGCGAATGGAACAATGTTTCTTGAAAATCCTACAGCTTGAACTTTCATCCTTTCGAAGCATCGTCAGAATTTTTGCAAGCGCAATTAAATAACCTATTCGTGCCGGAAAAAATGTTACTGCTAGATACTGTATTGAAAAATGCATAACTATCGCATGAAGGTTAATGAGTATATTTCTCCTATAATGTTTCGAGTTCGGACACTTCTCTTACCTTCTAATATGTCTATGTACGAAAGTATAGTTCAGCAAGTGCTTAACCAAACAAAAAAATTGTAGAAGTTACCACTACTCGACATTAGAATCTCTACTGTCAAAATTTGCTTCTGATAAGGAAGATATCGCTAGCATTTATATTATCTATTGATGGCAAACTTTATTAGCTGTCCCTAAGAGAAGAGTTCTCGGAATTCTGAAAAACCATGTTCCATAGATTTTTTTCTCTCAAAGAATATTAAATATGTATTTGAAAAGAAAATCTACGACAAATGTGAGATTGCAACTGCAGAACTCATCTTGTACTGCATAAAATATACATCAAAAACCATCTACTGCTCGTTTGGACGAATTAGGATATTGGAGAAACTGCTTATTGGTGATTAAATTTTGGACACTAAGAAATTATAATTTTTGCAATCAAACAAAGCACAAAAACAAACTGAAATTTTCCGAAACAAAATTAGATCATGTTTTTTCCAGAAACTTTTGAATCAATAATCAGAGTATTACAAAATTCGTTGTGAATCTAATTTTTAACAGTATATTACACATCTGTTTAAAGTATCAGTACACATGCACTCCGATAAAAGTTATGCCGATATTGTTGTTTCTTTCAGCTCCTTTTGTGTTGAATAAAAAAAAAACATCATTAAATCCAGTGTTCAAATGTACACTAGTGAAGTGGAGTAAAATGAGACCCTGCGCGAACAGAATTTTTATATTTTAATTTGAGGAAGATGATAACAATATAGATCATGGGAGAAAAAGATAATATCAATGTGCATATGGAAACTAGTTCTCCAACAAGGCGTACACTAGTGTCGCAATATGCATGTTCCGATTTGTACGTAGGCATGTATGAAAGAACCGGATCATGAACCTAGAATGTAAAAGAGCTACAGTTGTCTTTGAAACAAAGTAAATGTAACAAACTCAACTGGAAACATATAGACTATTCCGAAGTATCCAAAAAGCAATGATATCACCACAAGAGCCAGACAACATATGGCACCACTTCGATGTTGATAATACGTGGCACGTGCGATGGTCTATTTCAAGGTAACAAGATAGGTATGTCATTATGAGAAGTACAAAATATTCGGAAAAAATAATCATTTTCGTATGAAGATGAATAAGTTCTTTTTTCTATTGTTTGAAGTCAAAATATGTTTCTTGATGTTATTTATGTGAAAGAATATTCATCTTTGAATTGATAATCGTATAGGATTATCGAATCATTATTTTCTAACGCGAAATCCTTTATTTTCAGATGTTAGTATTAGATATTTTATGCAAAGGGAATGTTGAAATTTACGGATAAACTAAGTTTAACATAAACTATCATTGAATAAAGTGAAACGAGAATCAGATTTCAACGTTTATTACGTCACATAATAAATATTCTTGATAGGAATATGATAGAGAGCTACGGCGAAGATGAGAATGCCTCGGTTTTTATACTAATGGTTTTTGAAGTAGGCTTTTTCAGAACTTCTAATCAATTTTTTTGAAAATAACATCATTTACTTTAATGAGTCGCTACAATAAATTTTTAATCATCCTACATTTATTAAAGCTGGTAGTGGAAGCTTTGAACAACACCATTAAATCCACAGTTTCGTCTTTAATCCTTTAAAATTTATTTGTATACTGTACGAAACTCTTATTGGGTTTTTTGACAAGTTGCATGGAAAAAAACTCAATCTTTGCTTTATAATTTTTGATAGTAAATTATTTTTCCACCGTCGTTGGTATCTGTTTTTTGAGAAAACTAATTAGAAATCTTTCAAATGAAATCACTCTTTTTTTTATCTTTTTGAAATAGTCAAAATTGCAGGTGCTTATCTCGTTCTCATTCGAAGTTATCAAACAAAATGACCCACGCGTTTTCTATTTGAAATGGGTATTTGATTTTTAAAAAAGGCTTTTGTGATGAATAATATTAATCCAAGGCAAGTAATAGAAATAATAATCAAACTGCATACGGCTAGAATATAAACTAATTGATAGAAACTAGTATCAAATTTTGAGAATCAGAGTACCTAAAACACAGTAAAGGGCTATGTACAATAGGAATCATGATACCACATAAGATAATATCTAAAAATCCAAAATTGATGATTAGTTTTGGTAAGGCTTCAGTAGCCGGACATGATTTTTGTTTGAAGTGACCAAATATAATAAATAGAAAACCAAAACCGATCATTAACAGAAGAATCGCTATTGTAACCAATGCCCGATAAAATGATCTGATATGCGCTGCGACAATTGCGACACCCGAAGTAGTGAGTCGTCCTTCATTATCTCGTTGATTGAATAATGTAGTCATACTGGGAATTTGTTCACCTCCACATATAATCGAAAAAGGTATTCCTACTTTAGTCATCTACAAAAAAGTTCATTCCACAACGAACATTTTCTATACATCAAACTCAATGTCTTGTAACAAATGACACTAGTAAAATCTGTATTTTAAAAGGAGTATTTTCAACAAGGAAGTATTTGTTTGAAAGAAGCGAGTGAAGAAACATCGAATTCCTGAGTGTCATGCTCATTCACTCATTATTTATACGTCATTTAAACAAATGTGATTTTTCATTATGCAACTCAAAAAAAAAATAACATTGACAATGTAAATTTTTTCCTTCTTCTTCAGGCAGGTTAATTTATTAAAACCGTACATAGTAACATAACTGTTTGCAAGTAAAACACAACAGTACGGAATGAGAAATTTTTTTTTTCATTTCTATAACGGTTGATTACAGCTAGATAATATTTCAATGAGTGTTTATAAAAACAGTGAAAGAAAAGAAAAATAAAAATTCATTAATCATGATGTCATAGAGGGAAGAGAAGAACAACGATGCAATAGTCAGTTGTTTTTTCTTTCGAAAAATGCCCATTTCTATACAGTTGCAGACGATTTGAATTTGAAAAGCAATGGCAAATATGGTCCTCCACATCCTTTCTATTGATTTTTCCAGTTCGTCAAAACATGATTCAATGTTATTTTCTAGAAATATTCAACTTGCCATAATTAGAGCCCGTCGGATTGGTCCCCAACACTATCTAGTCCTTGTCTGAAAATTGTAGATCCAATGAACTGTATTCATCGAAGAAACGTGTGACATACACTAGTCACCGAATATGAAAAACGAAGGGAAAGTATTGTGAATATTTGAGACGGCCATCCAGTTCTGATTAAACCTCTTCCCGCAAAAGAAGATCCTCTTTGGAAAAACAATACGGTGGACGTAATAGAAGACTTCCTGAATTAATGAGTATTTCGGAAAATTGGAGGTTTAATCAAGTTATTTATGTTCAAATATGCCTAGTTTTTCGGTTTTTGAACCAAAAATCTTAACAGACTAACGTTAATCTTATTGCTGGATTTTAAAAATCCTAAACACAATAGAACATTCGAGGGTGTGGGTGTGGGTGTGTGGGTGTGGGTGTGGGTGGGTGTGGGTGTGGGTGTGGGTGTGGGTGTGGGTGTGGGTGTGGGTGTGGGGGCGGGTCGGGGCGGCCGCGCCAGCGGGGGTGGCGCGGTGCGC
>CAJNSZ010000240.1:34936-66327 GCA_905329745.1 Rotaria sp. Silwood2
TTACTTGTATTCATATCAGTACCTATTCAGTTTGCCGGAAATTCACCGGTTCAAGAACAACTTATAAACGGCCGTTTTCCGGCCGGACCGGACCGGTTGAAAAATTCAACCGGCCGGACCGGACCGTTTTCAAAATTTCTTACCGGTTCCAGCTCTGATCGATTCTACCAACCAAATTATCTCTCAGATCACACCTAATATTCTACAAGTTTATAGAGTAATTATTGGTAACAGTTAATCTATTACGAGGGTAGGATATGATTTCTAGTGTGAATGTGAGTATACATGTATGGTTTTGGGTCTTCGCTTCACTCACACCAATCTTCATGCAGACATACACACACTACTACTCGTTTTGTTTTGGTTGGGCAGCGGTAAGGAGTGCTCTTGTTATGTCGACTATTTTTTTAGGATACAAATCATCAACATTGTAGCTAACAACTCAATCAGAATATTAGCTTCCCTCATGTCCTGGAAAGGATAGTGGAGAGTAGTGCTACTCTATTCACATTGTGTATTCTTGATGACAAGATGTACGTAGCCAAGGCATCACTGCTCAGTTAAAACAAGAGGAGCACTAGTGCTCTAGCTGCGTCGCCATTTCACATCCAAGCTCACATTTTCATTTAAGTATGTCAGTTTTTATTCAAAGATAAACTACAATAATGAAAATGCCTCGTCATTTAATCATAGGTGATTCATCAAGTTGCTAGACTAGTTTATCAATTCAGTTTCGACGATCTATTTAACTTAAAGCTATTGCATATTGTTAAGCATCATTATTGTCTTTATAGATTTGATAGAATTTAGCACATATAAAAGAACTTTGTCGAGCTAAGAAACAAAATTCAAATTCTGATAGATGAAAATCTACTATGAATACGTAACTTTGATATTGTATGTCAATATTTTTGAGTCTTAGTTTCTACAGTAATAGAAATGAGAGAATAAAAATTAGAAAAGTTTTTCTTTTTATGACAAAAACAGATAGAAATGAACAATATTTGAACCATTCAACACATATGAAAACAAAAAATAAGAAAAAAAAAACATAGATCGTTTATGTATACACAAATAAATATTTATATAATATACTGTAAGAATAAAAGACTAGACAATTGTTGAATTAATCGATTTTTTTTCTAAAATATTATCTCGAGTCATATACATTTGCTCGATTTTTTTTAAAGTGTGATCCGATAAATGACTTGGTAAATTAATCCTTTCTTGTTCAGACTCAAGTTTAAATCGAACACGTCTTGTCGTATCTATTCCATTTGTTAACGATGTAAATGATGATGAATGATGATTTTTATTTGCAGTAGCATCTTTTGGAACTAAATATGTTTGTCGATATGATGATAATAAATGATTATTTCCAGTAGAAAGTGAACGATCTGATATATCTGATGAACCACAAAATCCATCATCCGAACTTACAGGTGTATGTGAAGAATTATTTGTTGATGGCGGAGCAATAGCAACTGTATATTCGGTTGATGTTTGAGTAACTGTATGTCTTTTTGGTGAACATAATTCATTAGATATATTTGATGATGATGTAATAGGAATATGATTAAATGAATGAAATGTTGACGGATCAATATTACGTTGACTATAATGAGATTCAGGATAATTTGGTTTTGATAATATCCACGATGAATATGTCTAAAGAAATATTAAAAGTTTCTCAATTGATTTAAATTTAATAATTAATCTCATGAAGGTAACTTTCCTAACTGATACCTACCGTTTGAACTCACATTGGGTTCATAAGAAGGTCTTCCTATGACCGTTTTACTCAGTTTTCGATCTGAAATTTTGCTCATAGATAGGTCTGATGACTCTGGAAATATTCGGAAAATTTCAATTGGAAAGAATGTTCCTTTGTCAATATATTGCATTTTGAAAAAATGGTCGATTACCATAAAAATCAAGTTTACTTGAAAATTTAATATCTCGATAAATAAACATTATTTTCAGAGTCATCAAACCTATCAATCGGCAACAAGTCAGATCGAAATACTGTTGTTAAAATTTCCGATAAATATCGATAGTTGTATCAAAAACTGAAAACAACGATCATAACTCGGACCCAGAAACTCATGAACATCAACACTTTTCTCCTCATCAGAAGTATAAGTCACTAAACAATCGGTATATTTTGTTGTAAGTATTCAAGTTAAAATTTCAAGAAAAAAACAGACAGCCAGTTTGTAAAATAGAAATTTCTTTGCCTAACATACAGAGATTAAGAAATTAGAGAAAATATTTTATAGCAATGTAAAAAACAATCTATTCGACAAAATTATTTGCTGGTAAAGCGATTTATCATGTATAAAACATAAGTCTGGAGAAAATATTCATTCGTCTAGGTCAACAAATACTCGCTGCATTAGCTTTATATACATAATGAAACAAAGCGTTTATCCATCTGTCCTATTGTTTACTTCTCTTTTCAATTCGCTCCAAATATATGTTATTGTGTAGTTGATAAACGGTGATATGTTATGTCATGTTCTCATTCGAACACATTCTATCCTATATTTAAAAAATGCGAAAAGATATTGATTTGATCTTTTTTTTAATAAATTACTCTCATTTGCATTGGTAAATAAGAATCTCTTTCTGAGATGAATAAGATTGTAATGGTTCAAAAGAAGATAAACTGTAGCTGTAACTTTGAAAGATACTCTTTTTCCTACGATACTTTGTACCACTTCAGAGCTTAGCAAATGCAGGTAACTAATTTGCTGTGATATTATATATAATATAAAAAATGTCTGATCATTAAAAATCAACAAAATATCATGAATATCGATCCGAAAGATGTGAAAGTTTGTCGAAAAAATGTTTTTTAGAATTACAGTTTGTTCAAAGTGATATGTAGATGTTTTTATGATTTTGACATGACATTTCTATACACTTTTATTTTCGAAGTATGCGAAAATTAATAATAAACAAAAGTGAAACCAGCCCTTTTTAAGGTTCCCAACCAAAAGTTTTTGCGTTAGTAACGAGTTCCGCAAAAATTTTGTTATCACAGAGCTTAAAATTTATTTTTGTTACTCTCTATACGTCTAAAATATCTTGCTACTAGACTATAACCTATTTAGTTGCTAATATCATCTTTGTTACATGTTCAATTATAAATGAAAAAAATCAGTTCTTTTCATTTCGATTTCAAGCATATAGGACGATCGTCAGAAATAATTCACTACTTTTCATAATAGGTTTGAGCACATGGAGAGGACTTCGAAATTAGTAATAATTTGCCCAAAAACATTCGATCCTGTTAACATCATCTAATGAGTTTTGACAATTTTGCTAGATTTATACCATAGTACGAAGTATCGATAAAAAGATAGGAAAAAAATGGATTTTGTACCTGAAATTTTTGGCTATAAGTAGGTCTCACCATCCTTTAAATATTAGGAAAGTTTCACTGAAAACAATTGCGTTCTTGTTAAAATATTCAATGTTTAAGAAAAATGAATAGATTATCAGAACATAGGTTACAAAAAAAAAAACGAGAATCTTGGAACATTGAATATCTTAAGAAAGAATTATTCATTTGAATGAAAAGTTTTAGAAGATTCCAAGGTCATAAGATCCATTTACAGACCACATTTGAAATCAAAAGTTCTTTACTGATTTTTTTCTATAAATAATTCGTCCTATCTAGATGTACACAGTAGCTTCCAATTGGAACTACAAAAAAAAATGGTCAACAGATTCCTGCTCCCAATTTCCTATCATTTTTTTTCTGAGTTTTTCGTCAGAAAACAATATCGTTTCGACGAGAATCCATCGTCAATCCACGGATTCAGACGTCGGAATCATTGACCTGAGTATAGTAAAAAATCCAACAAAATTATCGTAACTCTCTAAAAACAAAGGTCTATGAGCCCTAATACTTTTAAGATTATTCTAATGTAGAGTTTCTCTCGTCAATCCTGACATCATTAAGTCTGAGATTAGTTTATCGATGTCGAAATAATTACCTTTTTGTTTTGTTGATCGTAAATCTCTTTTTCATGTATTGTATCTAATAAACAAGAATTATCGTTCGTAATTGGTGTTGATGCTATTAAATCTTTATTCAACATAAGTAATGATGAATCATTAAAATCAAAATAATTCGTAACATTTAGATTTGCTTTTCTATTATTATTTGATTGTTGTTGACAATTTAATGATATTGAATCTTGTTGTTTTAATAAATCTTTTTGTTTTAATGTTTTACGTTTTATTAATGAAATAAATATAAATATTATACTAAAAAGAATAATTGTTAAAATAGAAAAAAATATGAAAATAAAAAATTTATTTGGTTGATTTAATGGTAATGAATAAATCGATTTCGAACGATGATATTGTAAATAAGCTATACGATTATTTATATGTAAACCAAGATAATCATATTGTTTAATAATACTTTCAACATGTTCATAATCATTAACAACAATTAGCTTTAATAATTTTTCATCATAATAATTTTTTCCATCAACAATCTAAACATGATAATTTTTAGTTATTGAAAAAATAAATCCTATATGTGACAATGATATTTTAAAGGAACAGTTTATCAAATAATTATTATGATTTTTGTGAAATACGATCTAAAAGGCGCGTTGAAGTATATAGGCGAAATCATTCATTAGTGACTTAACTTCACAAAATGAAAACACGTATATCTCGAAATCTTAAACTTTTATATATTACATGTGCATTAGTGACATGACGGAGCATGAAAAAATGCTTTTTTTTAACCGAATGAGAAGTTTAAAACCGATGCCAAATGATACAATTTTTTTGTTTCGGAACTTGAGAGGATCTTCATTTGTGGCGTCTGATCTTGTTGAAAATTTCCTCACAGATCCGGTTTATGCCATAGAGTCTATTCTGACGTTTTTGAATGTTTTTCTCATACGTCTAGACAAATATCCACTAATCACTTTTTAATTATTAGCCAGCTGAAAGAGTCAACATTTTCATATATGTCTGTACTAAAAGAACTTGTACAGAAAAAAATAGTCCTTGTTAAAGAATTAAAGGTGGATATGTCCTGTTTCGACTAAAAATGGTTTATATAGAGTAAAAAAATGCACGTTCGTCTCCACCACAGACTATGACAGGACACCTCAACGTCACCTATCTCTCTTTGATTAACAACAACAATTACATTGTGTTTCATATTTTAATTTCACAGAGATTATGCTAACACTTTCTTTTTTCAATTTTAATTCTTACTTTAAATGCTAAATAATAAACTCCTTCATTTAAAATTGTTCCATTTGTTGAATTTAAAAAAAGTCTATTTTGATGATCAAGAAAAAATTTTTCCGAATCAAATTGAAGTATATTTTTATGTTTATTTAAATAATCATAATTTTTTAATTGATCAAAACGATAAATAAATAACAATGTATGAGTTGGTTTTTCATCATTATCTTGAATTTCTATTTGACATATATAATCATTCATATTCCAATAAACACGATCAATAATTAACGTATCATTATTATCATTTGGAAATACAAATCGTGGAATTTCATCATTTAAATCAAGAATTTTTATTTGAATTCTAACACTTGATGATATATGATAACCATCGGATGCAATTATGTAAAATATATATTCATCAGATTGTTCACGATCAAGTGAATTGTGAGCATATATTTTACCATCAGATGATGATAAATAAAAACTAGAAGATATTTCATTAGATGGATTATCGAAAATATAGGTTAACAATGGACCATCTATATCGAAAGCAGTCACTTGTCCAATATAACTATGAGGAGCATTATTTTCATAAATTGAAAATTCGTATGTTGCTTGAGGAAACTTGAAATAAAATAAAGTTTAGAAATAAATATTGATAGAAATGAAGAATTATTTGTCATGATTTATAGTAAACTACTTTCAAATATGTTCGTACGAAATAATATGCAGGAACAAACGATCTCATTTTCTAATAACTAGTATGCATATCATTTCTGAAATAAGAAATGAAAAAATTTATAAAACCATATTTGAGGTTTAAAGTCTTCATTATTGTTTTCAACGGTAAGAGTTTCATATGGATATGAATAATATATCAGTACGATAATATATGTTACTGTACTTTTTTTGGAACCCAAAAATTTCGATCGTGATATAGTCTGAGGTTTTTGTATTCTGCTTTTCATCATCAAAAACACGCAATGAATTTTAAAAACGAACCCACACAATGCGAAAAACCTCTTTCGTTTTCATTAAAGTTTTCACCTTTGTACTCCTCAGCACTACAACCGAACAGTCTAATCATTTTATAGCGAACGACTTGATCCAAATCCGAGTGTGTTAGTCTTTTTCTGTCAAAAAATATTTTAGTGGTTAAACCTTGGAGATGTAACAAAACTAGAATCATGTAAAAACTCATTTTGTTTCTCACAGAGTTCTCAACATTCTGACTTTTCTGGGTGTAAACTATCATATTTTTCACGAAGGAAACCTCGATTGGAATACAGCTAATACAGAAAAAGTTCTAGCACAATTTTTCGTAGTGAACCAAAAAGAAAAGAAAAAAATTGGTATCTAACTCAACTTTCGTTCTACTGTCAAGCATTACTTCGCACTAAAAGTGTTGAAAAATTTTATTGCACTGCTTTAGAACTATTCCGGAGAAAAGAAGACATGTTTTCAAAATTCATTGCGATTTACTTCGAGATATTCACGAAGAATAAATGAAAGATTTTTGCACTATGTTTAGTCTTATGGAATTTTTTCGAGAGTACTATTCGAATTGATACTCATCTTTGCTCATATATAGGCCTGATGATTCTGAAAATATCGTAAAAACTTCAGGCGAAAAGAATATCCCTTTCTCGATCTATTGAAATTTAAAGTAAACTCGATTTTGGAAATGCAATATATCGAAAAAGGAACACTGTTTTCCACTAAAACTTGCCGAATATTCTTAGAATTATCCAACCTATCTATAAGCAAAATTTCAGATTGAAATTCTGTTATTTGATTTTCCAATAAAACAGTCATAACTCAGCTTTCTAGACCAATACTTATCAAAAAACCCATCGTTAAAGCTCGAAGTAGTTTATACGAGATATCGAATTAAAAGTTTTTCTAGTATTTAAATATGGTTATGAAAAACTTTGATTCAAGATAATGGCGAACATATCATGATTACAATATCTCAACTTGATGTTTTTGAATATTAAAAAAACAATTATCTTTTTCTTACTTTTGGAACATTATCATTTTGATCAATAATATTAACAAAAACTGTTGCTATGGTTTTAAATTGTTGTCCATTGTTAGGATGATCCATAGCAGTAACATTAAAAGAAAAATTTTTCATTTCTTCATAATCAAATTGTAGTTTTGTTCTAATAATTCCTGTTTGACTATCGATCGAAACATATTTATTTATTTCATTATTTAATTCATATGTAACATAACTATTAGAATTTAAATCTGAATCATTAGCAAATATTTGTATTAATGTTGTATTAATCAAATTATTTTCTTGTAAATCAACATAATAAATATCTTGATCAAATTTAGGTGAATTATCATTATTATCTAATATATTGATGATTAATTTATAATAAGATGTTAATATTGGTTGTCCACTATCATTTATAATTAAATTTATGACATATTTATCTTTATATTCTCGATCAAGTTTAGTATTTGTTAATAGAACATATGTTGAATCACCATATGGACCATCAATATGAAATGGTAAAAGTTCTGATGAATTGATTTTTAAATCAAATTGTAATGGTGAATCAAGATCTGATGCTATTAAATTTGCAATGATTATATTTATTTGTTCAGCATTTGATTCATATATAGAAATTTCAATATTAAATGAATCTGTATCATTTATAACTTGAATTGTTTGTAATGGAAAATTCCATGAAAGTAACGGTGGACAATCATTCATATCATCAACATCAATAATAACATATGTATAAAATGGTATATCATGTACATCATGACCTTGTATAACTAATTTCCATGTTGCTATTGATTCATAATCTAATGGATATAATAATGATAAATAACCCGTTGATGAATTTAAAGAAAAATAATCAAAATTTTTCTTAGAATTTGTTGATGATAATAGATAATTCGATGATAAACATGATGAAAATGTTTTAATATGTAAAAAATTTCTATATATTTCATTTTCATTTAATTTAATACGATATGGATTTTTTTCAAATTGACATAATTGATTCTTATTACAATTTGTTTGATTTGAATTTATAATTATTTCATAAACAGTTGTATTTTTTGGAAATATAATTTCTAATTTTAATGTTGAATTAAATGAACATAATTGTTTTAATGATGTTCGAGTTAATAATTGACAAGAACGATTTAAATAAAAATATTTTGATTCAGTTTGTAAAAGACAACGATAAGGATATGTTGGATGAAATTGATAACGAAAATCATGTAGAATTAAATCAGATTTTGGATAATTATTTGGATTGATATGTATAGGTGGTAATGAATGTAAATAATGATTTGAATAAGTCGAAGATATAAACAATATGAAGAAGATTAAAAGAGAAATCATTGATTATTTATCTAGAATATCAATTATAATAAAGTCAATTTCGAAAGAAAAAAAAAAAAAGAATGAAAAATAATATATTCATTATAGTTCAATTCAAATACTCCATGTATTTAATAGATTATGTTTCGATGGCTCAAATATTTATCTTCTAACAAAGAAATAAATCGATTTAACAATTCCGAACATGAATCTAATTAATTAAAGAATGAATAAGATAGGTAATATTCCTTTTTTTTTTCTTTCTAGGCAATGCGATTTGTCATATTCATTCATCGATTGTTCGATTGATATTATAATCGGTACGAAGGACAGATGTGTCCCATCAAATTTCCTTTTTCCTGTCGACACGTGAATGAAAAAAAAAAAAAGAACGAGCATGCTCATGAACTTCTAACCTACTTTTATTATTACTGTGTCACTATTGAAGATGAACGATCTAAAAAAAGAAAACAAATGTTCGTAAAATCATTATCAATGATGAAGTATGGCAAACACTAATATCTGTCTCACTATTTTACTTTGAAATTTCTCTTCAAGCCCATTATAAATGAAGGAGGGGGAAAATAAATGAAATGAATGACCGATCACCACACGTTAAGGACTATTTTTTTTGTCGATGGACATCGAAAGAAATTGCGATACGATATTACAATTCAATGTATCATAAAATATATATGATGTTTTTTTTCTCTGTTCTCCTAATCGATTTTCATGGCAGTAGTTAATCTGTATAAAAGATAAAATGCAACCGCATAATATGACCATCTTAAGGAAACCTATGTGATAAAAAAAAAACTGTAAACTTAGGTTTTCATCCTAACATACTATTTTGCTATTCATAAATCTTGTACAAATTTATATAATTGATGATAAAAATAACCTTTTACACTCGATCTCATATGTCATCCGGCAAGAATCTACTACTTGTTCGAATAAAAAAAGAAATGATCGATCTAAACTTCTTTTTTATTATTCACGGTTAAAATATTAATTTATAAATCTATATATACAAGAGATAAAGAAAAAAAAGATAATTCATAATGTTTCATTACTCGTATTATATGTTGAATAATATAATACTCATATATAACTATGAAGAAATAGAATTATACATAACAGAATTCAATCTCCCAAGAGTGTTAATCGTTTGAACAAATGATGATTGAAAAAGAAAGAAAGAAAAGATCTGGTATGAGCACACGAACAATGACTGCTATTGTTCTAGTGTGATTTTATCAGAATCAATTAAGAATAGTTTATTGGCATTCACAATTGTCTATTTCAACTCTTAGATCATCTATACCTTATTAAAAAAAATTAATTCAATCTGAAATAGAAAGATTAGTAATAACTAACTATCATCGAAAAAAAAAATATCATCTTGATGATTATGAGAACATGTTTAAGTGATTTTATCTGTGCATTAATAATGTTATACATGTTGATATTCAATACTTGGCATGCGTCATACGACTGACTAACTGATATGAACAACGGTGGGTGGACATATATATATACGTACATACATACATGTTCAATGTAATCAATCGCATGATATAATCAATGCTACTATCACTAAATGCGAGAAAGAAAAAGCTTTCACTATAATTAGACAGACTACTATTCACGGCAAGCAACCGAATGGAAGTTTATTTAAATAAAGATAACATGATTAGAGTTAATAGCAAGCATTTTTGGTTTATTTTTATTAGACCTTGATACAAACAAATTTTTCGATGATACTACTCACATGATTCCAACTGTTTTAGTTGCCTGTCTGTGTGTTAATAAAAGACTTACTTTAGTTCTTCACACTTGTTTGTATTATTGTAGTAATAAAAGTAATGGTAAAATTATACCTTTTCTTTTTCTTTTCTTCTGTCCTATCAGACTGATGATCATGGCAAAAGTGGCAGATTGAACAAAGTAATCATTGAATCATATTAGTGTTATAATGTTTGTCTGATCTGGACTAGATTGTATTGCCATTTTTGTTTAATTGCGTGTCTGAGAAAAAGATCATCTGTCACATCAATAAACGATGAACATTGTTATCTCAAATATGACGATGCTGCTTGTCATTTATAAGACAAAAAAGAAAAAAAGAAAGACTGTACAGAAGGAGAAAAGTAAGAGGTCAATCCATTAGTTTAATGGTTAGTCGCAGCAAGGTTCTGATAGTCAACAATCTTGAGTGCATTGATTAAGCAACTTGTTATTTGAGAGGAAGAGAGAAAAATACGGTGAAAATGGAATAAAGATTCTCGTTTGTTTTAAATCAGAACAAAAGTACAAATATAAAAGAAGAAAAAAAAAATGTTAGAACTGACATAAACAAATACGACGAATGTCGTCATCACTATCGAACGCCCATATATACATACACATACACATTAATAATGTATTCAATAATGAAGAGAACGGATATAGACAAACTGCTATTGATAGTACCATCGTTCAATGAAGTTGTCTTTCTGCTAATGATTGTCTACAGCTGTTCAAGCCATTTTTTAAAGCAAAAAAAATGTTACTTAATTACCTCAGACAAAAATTCTCTTATAATATACATATACATCATCAATCGTGATACTCTTTTATGTGTAAGACAGACAACAAATTATTTTCTTCTCAATAGATCAAGGTAACTGTTACCCTTTTTCCATATCTGAATGTTTGTTTAACTCAAGTAGCTTACTTCATATTTGTATATACATGTGATATCACTCTCCTTTTTTTATTCTCACTCGCGTGGACGAATACTTACCATTACAACTGTGATCACTACAATGTATGTGTATTTATGTACACGACAAACCTGCGGTTATGTACATACAAAAAAAAAAGAATAGTACATGATGCAAACAAAGTTAATTAAAGAGCGAACCGGATGAAGTAAGAAAAGGGTGGAATACAATATATGTTTGTATGTGACGCAAGATGTTCAGTAAAAAAAAAAGAGAAGCAAAACTCCGCCTGTAGCACAGTGTCTTAACGGTGCGCGTACGACATCAAACCTTGAAACAAGAAGAAGAAGAAGACGAAGAAGAAGCTGTGGATGTGACGACCTAGTTCATGCATATATGATCTGTTTTTTTAAGAAGGAATTGTGTTTTTATTGAATAATTCTGCTCGTTTAACAGATCACGATAGGATCATCAATACTTGATAATATTCATAGTATATCTTTATCATTAGATCAGACGCGTCATTGTTTATTTTTTTGACTATTTCACACACCTCTTATGCAACAATGATGATCGAAAAAGACATAGAGCTGTTGTCACTTACTGTATTCCTGACAGTTATTTCAAGAAAGGTCTTATTAATTCTTATTCTATCTATCAATCAATGAAATAACCATTAATATTTAATGATAGATAAGAACAAAAAGAGAAAAAAAAAACTGGAGATCGATTTAATATCATATCATTCGATTCATTACTATTCAATGGTAGAAGAAAAAAGACTGAGATATATATATATATTGTGTTCATTTATATAATAGGCAAAGAAAGATATAAAAGAAACCTGAAGGCTAATGATAATAATGATTATTAAGCATGAAGATACAACACGGTTAGATGTAACGATAGATTACCTGGAGGACATTCTACCTGATTGAATGAATATATACTTCTTCTGAATAAAAATATGAACGCATTGTAATAGAGGTTGATGACTTAACTAATATACTACAAAATGATAGAAAATAAGGTTATAAATATTTTGTAAAAAATATTGTAATATTATCATTAAAAAAAAGAAACATATCATACTTAAGCATATGTTTCATATATAAACATTAATCGACACATCATATTTTGTCTACTATTTTATGTATAGGAGTTCTCATATGATATGATTGATTATTCGATTATTTTTAACCATGAACTTTCTGTTTATTCTTTTTCGTAATTACCTTGAATAGCATCTGTTTAATTCGATCTATTATGTGTTCTTTTCTGTTACCTTGATGCTGATTTTTATATTTGTCGTTCTATTATTATGATATTAGTCTCTTTGATTAGTTTTATCACTTTCAATACTCGTTTACATAATCTATGGTTAGTCTACCATGTTCATATTAAAACGATCAGACGAAAAAAGTAATAACCTTATCGATCATCGTTGAAAATATAGAATTAATGATCAATCATATAACGAACTAGAAAAAGACTACAATTTTCTTTGAATTATAATCGAGATTATCAAATGATTTTGTCAGCATCTATAATGAACGAACACGTAGAGAACGAAGAAAAATCGATCAAAATTACTTGATAGATATATACATTAAAAAGGATGGTTACGAATGACTATGTATAATTTGATCATCGTCTCTTTCTCCTTATAGACACGCAATCGAAACCAGTGTAGTGTATTTTTCACGGTTGTATCATATGCGTATGTAATATGCAAGTAGGCATAGAAGTTGATTCGACAATTAGAACATGTATAACTTAATATAAAAAATAGTATCACTCCGTTAAATAACAAAAATAGTTTCCACAGCAGAATTATTTTTTATTTGATTTATAATTTACTTTTTTTTCTGAATATTAATATATGTTTAAACTATGATAAACATAAAAAATAAATAAAATACTTATAATATTTATCAAACAATCGCTATTGATGATCAGTTTAATTGGCTATAGAATGTTTAAGATATGTGAACAATGTTACAGAAGAACGAGAGATTTTCTTTTGATTCAAAAAAATGAAATACTGTATTAATCATCAATGTAGATCTATTTCTATCTAACTTACAATTTCTAAATATAGCATTTGCATCTCAAGACTTTACAATAATTTTAACTGAATTAGTTGCAATCTAAATGATATGCATATTTGTTTTAGTTGTCAATATCATGTTGGTATCTTCTTTAATAGTCAAAAGTACCAACAATAGAAAAGAAAAATCAACATTGTTCCATATTAAAATAAAGAGTCGATCAAAAAAAATATTTTCGGCGGTTATATGAAGCCGTTGTGAGAACATTCAGGAATCTGATCAAAAGATATTGGTGTATGACTTAACTTGAAAGAGCAAAATTTGATGATGTAGCATGAATTGGTTTTTAGGGTTTTATTTAACGACACAATTTTGACTGAAAAATGTTTTTAATTTTTGATAATATTTTGTGAGAGATTTTCATGTACTTTAGCCATTTTATACCATGAAACAGATTTATAAGGCTATAACAACTATCTCGCATTAAAAAAAAATAGTTTTTATGGGATTTTACTTAAATTGAAACTTTTTGATTTGTTCAGTTCTGAGTTGCAAGTAGAGCTGAGATTGAATCAGTCTACTAAATCTTTCTTTCGATAATGTTGACTGGAAAATTTTTCCAAACTTGACTGTCACGACGATTATTTTGAGTGGCTTACGTTTCTATCAATATTCTATTCTGAAACAGGCAATGAGGTCTCAAAAGTTGAAAATAAATTACTAGACTCTTTTCAGTTGTGCAGTATGGATTTATACTCATTTAGAGCAATATAAAGGACAAACAAGAAAAAGAAAACCTGCAATTTCCCATAAACGGAGTGACTTACAAGTGAAAATACTATGGTAATTGTTTTCTATAAAATAGAAATTTTTATATTAAAAGTTTTCGGATAACAAAAAATCACAAATTGATGGACTTTCAAGTCTATTGAAACTAAATCTAATCATTCTAACGGGTGGCCCAAAATAAAATGGTCACTTTTGTCCTGTGTTTTTTAGGCATTTTCCAGTGGTCCAAGAAGTTGGTTTTAGGCTCATTCAATAGAGACTTTTCTACTCTATAAAACCCATCATTTTCTTTAATTACATATTATTTCATTATTTTGAAAAATGTTGTACAATAAGCACAGGTAAAAATTGAAACTGCGATTTCGCATCAAAATTTTGGTGACCTTTCGGTTTTTGTGTAGCTTTTCAAGAAATGATGTTGTGATTGAGAGAAGGTACTATAAAATGTTCAACGAATTGACTGCTATCATCCAGATTACGCTGATTCTGCGTTTCGTCATCCAAATTGTGAAATCTTCGGAGCACAAGTTCATTAACGCTTTCGAGCAACATGAGATTTTGAAAAAAACAGTGAAAGTACTATCTAAACGACGCAGTATAAGTGTGCGATATAGAGGGTTTTGTAGAGCAGAAAATTTTCTACCTTCTGCAGTCAGAACGAAATCTTCGAGCCCTACTGGATATGGACAAAAATAAGTATATGAATGAAATTCATCATTTTAGGACCATTCGCTGTTAGTGACAAATTGTTAGGACAAATTTTATTTCTCAATGCAGATTAATCACATGAAGATGAATACTTTACGCAATGTACCTATGGTGAATAGGTAACAGAAGCATTATTAAATAATCAATTAGGTTGGGCACAAAAGAAATTATAACCTGTCACTCCCGTCACAGTTTCAATTTTTATCTGTGCTTAGTGTGCACCATTTTTTAAAATAATGAAATAATATGTAATTAAAGAAAATGATGGGTTTTGCAGAGCAGAAAATTCTCTATTGAATGAGCCTAGAACCAACTCCTTGGACCACTGGAAACTGCCTAAAAAACAGAGGACAAAAGTGGCCATTTTATTTTGGGCCACCCGTTATATGTAGAGTGTTCAGAAAGTCACCAAACATGGATCAAAGCGAAAGTTGCTGCTACGTTTTGATTGAAATGCGGTATTTTTTTTTCATTATTGATAGATGTATGTTTCTAGCTTACATTCATTAATCAAATGTTTAAAAACCTACTGCTCTAAGTTATTATAGTAGACTTCTGTAAATATATATGATATTTCCGAGCCATGGCAAAACAAATGATTTAATTACTTAGTTAACAATATTAAAGGCTAGCGACATCTTTTGAAGAAAACGAAATCACCAAACAAATCAAATAAGAGTACCGTACTATGGATGATGCCAAGGATTGAAGTTCGAAACCAAAAATAATCTAATTGGCTTGATATTTTGTTTTACAACTTTCGAATGATCTAGTTTTGATTGGGTAAAGCTATTTTATTTACCTTATTCAATTACTTTCAGTTGGCATATAGTGTTACGAACTAATGTTTGTTGTTCTTTCTTTCTTTCTCTTGAGGTATTTCTATAGAAAGTGTTCCACTGATAAGATTTTAGTTGAAGATTCTCCTCATGAAAAATGCTCCACCGTGTGACAATATAGTATCGTGTAGTGGAACACTTTTGATGAGTATGGAACACCAGCTATAATGTTACCGTATATTCCCTGTGAAACACCTGCTATAGGAATACCCCTTTTGATGCTGATCTACTGTTGGAGAAATATGCCATCCATTAAGTTTTTGAATGCCACATGTTGTTTTTGTTTAGCACTACAACAACCTGCTAGCTTTATTAACATTCTGTAAAGCAAGCAATAGTTTTTGTCGACAGCTGATAGTGTTTGAGTCGCAAAATATATCGATTGTTCGGACTTGGAAAGGAAGCATAGGAACTGTTCTTGTCCCAGTTAATATATGTTTAAAATAGCAACAGATTTCACGTTGTGTGCCTCGTAACTTTTTTTTCGTCATATACTATATAGTTCAATAGATAGTATCGCATGCAGGAAGTATATATGAAAAAGAAAAGAAATACACATAGGGATACAATGATAGAAAACATGAAGAAACAGAAGAAGGATGTTCAAAACGAATCAATATTAAAAGATGAGAAGAAGAAGAATATCCTTGCCTTTCAGCTACCTTTCGGTATTGGGTGCTATTCAAGGACAGTTTCGAAAGTTCGATGTTTTTCCTACAACTATTACTAGCTGCAGCTCTGGACAGAAGGCCAGCCCAACTCAGAGTTTCTTCCGCTTAATAACTTAAGCTCCTAAAACATACTGAGGAACCACATACTAGCCACAAGGGCTTTTTGTGTATGTCACACGTAGTAAGCGTGCTATTGGATGGGTGGTCCGAGACAAACAGCCGTTAGTAACTTGTTCAAGATCATTCTACGTCTGACGGCGCCGAAGTTTGAACACACTATCTTGTGGATATGTGTCGAAAATCTTAACCATTCAACCATAGCGGTCTTAAGAGATGAGTCTGCATTTTTTTTCTTCAACAGAGGTATCGATATTTTTTTCGGCTATTATTTTGCAATAATTTTGTTCAACTAAAACATCTTTAAAAGATAAAAAAGATCTATTTTATTTTTCAGTTTCTTTGACAAAAAATCATTTTCATACAATATTCAAAAAAGTTTGGTGATACTTCTAATGTTGTAGGTGAATAAACTAGCGATGATGGATCAACATCATACCTTTTACAGCGTAAAATTAATCGAGATCTTCAAGAATTAAGTTGTAAGTCCTGAAAAACTCATTACGCTTATATAATAGATACGATTTATAAAAGCAAAAATCTTTCATGACTGATAAAAATCCTGCTCTGATGATGACTCTTTTCAAAAACTAAACTATCGTCAAATACAACTTATCATATCTTTTTTAAGAAGTTCCTGCTACTGAAGACAACTAAGTTTGTGATGATTATTCATAAATGACATTCTTTATACATGAGAATCATTCTACTACAAATAAAAATTAAAGATTGCTTTAGGTTGAGAATAATTTTATAATCGTTAGTTTTTCACGAAGCAAAAAAAGAATTTGAATTCTATTTTATAATTTGTTCGAGAAAAACTTCATACAATTCGGTATTTTGAGAAAAAAATTTAGTAAACTATAAATGCATTCTTGCTGTTCCATCATATAACTGATAAAAATAATTAAAAATTTAAATTTTTAGAAATCAATGCATCTAAATTGATTTAGATTTGTTTAAACTACTTCAAAAGTTGTTCACATCAAAAGTAAGCAATCAAATCGATCAGAAGAATAAGAATTTTGAACGAGTTTTATTATTTACTTTCACATGTTGAATATCACTTCAAAAACATTTTAATAGAATTCTTTTTTATGAGTTACGTTTATTACAAAAGTTGCATTTTCTTTTTTTGTTCTTTTTTCCACACTGGGAAGATAAATGTTACTTATAAATCACATGGTTACTTTTAACTTGTTTTTTTATTGATTCTACATCATATTATTCATAGATGTTATTTCAATGATGGCAGTCAATTATTTAAACGAAATTATTTCAATATTTCTTCAAAGAAATGTAAATGAACTCAGCGATAATGATTTAAGTACTGCCATCAGAGCTCAAGGCAAAACTTGTTCAACTGAAGAGATACGTCGCGTTGTACATTCATTAAGTTCATCTATGTTTCACTTATACCATAACCACGAGAACATATTTCTTGTTCGAATTGAACTTAGAGTGAGCTCATTTTACCTAATTTTGTTTTTGTTATGATTTTATCATATATCTTAGATTAATATATGTAAAGATTTTCTCGCTGGTAAATGTAATTTCAAAACACGAGGATGCAATCAACTTCATCTATGTCGTTATTTTGGTCATTGTCATAAAAAAGATTGTCACTTTCCACATGATTTTACTCATGGAAATAATCGACGTATTCTTGAACAATCGAACTGTCTAAATGTCAATCCAATACTACTCGTTCGTCTCATTCGACTTAATGAACGACTGTCTCGTCGTTTATCTAATGTAATATTTTCTATTCTATACTGTCAAAAATATACTTTTTGATGTAGACTTCGACTACTTCTCCTGTTGTTTCAAAAACACCAGATATGACATCATCATCATCAGTACAGCCGAAACCTATTGCAAAAGTGTTTGAGAGAAGCAAACGTACTCATTCAAGACGAAGATGTCGAGATGGCATGTCTAATAGAGTTGCTGGTGAAAATAATATTCCTCGGCCGACATTTCTATCATCAGAATTAGACACAAATTCTCAAATTGATATATGTTTTTCATCAACATCAATTGCTCGTCGTATTACCATCGAGGAAATCGTAGAATTCTTAAAACTACAAGGTCTAACTGTCCAAAACGTACTTAATTCGAAGGAAAATGAACATTTTCATCAATGCACACTTCAATTCCAAGAGAAAAACGGTAAGCAATTATTAATCGGTTCATCTAATATTTCTTTTTATAGTTGTAGATAATATTTTAGCACAACCTAGTATTCTATATCAAGGTATCCATTTAAAATTTAAAAGAACGAACCCATTAATCGATCAAAAAAGTTTCGTACTTCAATCAAGAATCGATTCTAAACGAGGTCCAATTACAAAAGAGAAGTTTTCGCTTTATACTGATTTATTAATTAATCACTGTCCATTCAAATTCACCGATCTTTCATCGGCACAGCAACAGATTCTACTAATTCAATGTGATAATACTATTGGTATGAGTTCTCTTGAAGCATTTTAGCATTCGATTTAAATAGCAATACATTCTTTCTAGATTTTAACCAGGCTCGTCGTGTACAGAAGTCAAGAAGACAATTACAAGGAACAGATATCTCACTGAAACAAGTATATGAATTAGATAAGGCTATTGTTGAATCAATTCATAATCGACTGTCGATTGAAATTATTGAAAATATTATTGAATCATTTCTTCATGATGTCTTTACATTTACTGTTCAATCAAGTCAAACAGTACTTATCGAATTTATCAATGCTGATAGTTTGAAAAAGTGGCTATTACTTACCGATATAACACAACAAAAATTCGGCGTTAATATCAAACTTGATGTTAAATGTGTTGATGAAGATGATTATGTCGATGACAATAGCGCTGCTTCTTGCTCGTCAAGTGATAAATTATTGCCAAAATCAAACGAACGCAGTATACTTTCACAAGTGACAGTTTATCTTCGTCGAGGTTGGGCAATGGTTGTTAATCATCCAACGTTCAGTATTGAATACAAGAATTACATACGTAAGTCAATTAACAGAAATCTTCATACCACACCAATACATATAGATTCGCTCTGATAGAAATACTATTTTCGATCTGCAAACAAGAAAAAATTGTAAGCATGAATATAATGATTGTATCCGGTAGTTCGATGTATGTTCAACTTCGGTCGATATCTGAAAAATTTGGCTACTCCGTCAGGACATTGCATTTTTGCTGTTTTTTCAGTGTTTTCTAGCTGCCACTAGCCAAACACCATTCACTTAAGTTCCAACATCGATCGATTTTTGGCACTTTTGCCGATTTATGATAATTTTACTGGGTGATTCAGACCAGTTTGAGAAAAATCTGCTTGTTTTCAGAGACTGGAGTGATTGATCTGCATCTCAGCCCATGTAATTATCGATGCTAGATATATGTTTAACATAAATATAATGCCAATGACGGGTCGAGTTTTAGATGCTGACATTGAAAGTGGAATGAAATCCACATATGTAATAGCTAGTTACATGAATTCGATCTGATCATGTCTTATTATGAGGATACTAAGCAGCAGTTTAAAATTGAACTTAAATATAAATTATTGGGGTTCCAATCAGTGATGTTCTGCCTCAGTAAATTACAATCTCAATATAATTTTCCTTCAAACTTTCTACAGGGTGGTTCAAAACCTTTACGCCCCCCTGGTTCGATCTCAAGGTCAAATGATTTCATTAAGTATTTTATACCAAATTAAAGCCCGTAAAAAACTGCATTTATTGATACTAAATGGTAAAGGTTATGAAGACCTATTAATGTCAAACTTCCGAGATTTTCAGAAATTTGACACCTTTTTTGATGTAGAAAAGTAAGGTGCCNGACCGTTTCATCGGTTGATCGGTGTAACCGGGGATCGTTTCACCGGTTGATCAGTGTAATCGGGGATCGTTTCACCGGTTGATCGGTGTAACCGGGCATCGTTTCACCGGTTGATCGGTCCAACCGGGGACCGTTTCATCGGTTGATCGGTGTAACCGGGGATCGTTTCACCGGTTGATCAGTGTAATCGGGGATCGTTTCACCGGTTGATCGGTGTAACCGGGCATCGTTTCACCGGTTGATCGGTCCAACCGGGGACCGTTTCATCGGTTGATCGGTGTAACCGGGGATCGTTTCACCGGTTGATCAGTGTAATCGGGGATCGTTTCACCGGTTGATCGGTGTAACCGGGCATCGTTTCACCGGTTGATCGGTCCAACCGGGGACCGTTTCATCGGTTGATCGGTGTAACCGGGGATCGTTTCACCGGTTGATCGTTTCACCGCTCTTCGGTAACTACGATAGAACGGTGAACGATTAATCGTCACCGTGTCACCCCTAGTTCATTTAATAAATCTTATTTACTAATAATTTATATCTTCAAGTATTTTATGGAACACATTATATGATTCTTGTGAACAAAGTAGTTAATAAATAAAATAAATAAATACTTTCCATAGACTTATCGCCTATTGGAGTTAACCTATATTAGCATTGACGTGCGGCTAAATTCTTTCATATTCCTCTTTTATGATGTACATAGGTGATGGACGTGGATTTGTTAGAGAAGATGCTATATTTACCGTTCATCCACACCCTTTAGTTTTGTATACGCTGCAATTAGGATTAACTTGCGAGAAAAGATAAATTGGGCACTAACATCCATCCCTGGATTCAGAAAACGTCTATCTAGTATTTCTTATTCAAATAAATGTTGTATTAATATTATAATTAGAAGTCAGGTTCTTTATTTCAAGTTTTGAATAAGTATATACAAGTATATTTATAAAAGGATGAGTAATACACTGAAAAAAATTAATGAATATATTCTTCGTAGTTCAAAGAAATGAATTTAGATGTCTCTGTGATAAGCGCACATAGACCATAACAAAAAATTTAGAAAAATTACGTCAATAACTATTCATAATGAATCTGAAAAAACATGTAATCACTAGAATAGCGCACTTGAAGAGCATGACAAACGATAATAATAAATTGTTAATGAGTACGATCATTAAAATCCGAAATAATTCATTAGAATGTCAAGTTAAAAGTAAAATAATGAATACTAATATTGCAATACAAAAAAGAAACATTTTATGCATGAAGGCACATTAATGAGTTCTAGTCTCAGAAATTTTATGAACCTGTCATAATCTGAATAAATATATGCGACAATATAAAAGAAAAAGAAATCATAGCAAATACAAGTACGAGAATACTTGATAAAACAGGCAAAAATAGAAAGTCCAAAGAATAATTTCCTAAGATGTAGCCAAATATGCAATGAATATCATACTTAAATCAAAAGTTTAATTATCCAATGATCAACTGGAAAGTTTTATCAAAACTCCTTAAGTTTCATCATACAGTCAAAATGAAGAAATATTATTGATTTAATAGTGAGAACGCTACATATATTTAACTTGTATACCATCAATACCTTTATAAAATGATGGAAAAAACTGTAATCGTCATATCTGCAGACAAAAGAAAAAAACAAATAATAATGAACAAACTAGATTATCTAGAACAGATCAAAGAAAAACTTAAAGATACCAATGTTGATGAAGAAATAGACAATCCAATCAAACTAATCAAAACTAAAATAAAACTACTGTCTTATAAATTACTTACATTAAATGGAATTATTCTAAATATAAAAAATGAATTTTTATCAATCGATGATTTGTCAGGAATAACAATGCAACCTAAAGTATATCAAGTAGATTGATTGCGATTAGTCAATGTAGATGTGAGTGTTTTTGATGTGATGTACCTATTTACATATAACTGCTGCTGTACGTGTTGAGTGTTGACGGTGGATGCCACTATGGATAAAAATAATACAGAGATCAACATCTACCAATCCATACCCACATCCACATGACCATCTCTGATCCAAGATTCAATCTTCCAGAAATCACATTCCTTTTTTATTTTTTACCTTAGACCATTTTTTTCCCAAAAACTTCGATTCAACCTCTCATTCTCTCCTATAAACGATGTGCTGCTTTGTGGAAAAATTAGAAATCTTTTATATTTATTGTCTGTTCGTGCTTTTTTGATTTTGCATGCTAGAATCATTGAAGAAGCCTCATTATAACCAAAGATGTTTTTTTTTGCCTGTTTACAAGAGTATGATAATATGTCGAACACGACAGAGTCTTTTTTTTTTGTGAATAATACTTAACTACTATTATATAGAGTAGTGCTTTGATAATTATAGTATTATTCATTCACAGTTCTTCAGCATGTTTAGTTTACCATTGTTAAATTTTCTATAGAATCTAAATTTTACAAAACATGAATTTTTTCGTGCGATGCATGCATATTGATATGTTCTTTTAAACATCAGGAAAAAGAAACAGAGAGAGGATGAAGGTGTATAGAAAATCTCACACTACCAACAACGTAATAGTGTAGAATGATAATTTTAACATAGCATTTTCATTGTAGCTTCAATTTATTCTAAGATTTTCATGTGGTTCGAATTTTAGTGGTTCAAGATCATTTTAACAAGATCGGTAGTTATAACAATGCAGGTTAATTATTTGATGCTATAGTTTGAAGCTACTCTTCGTAAATTGACTTGAATTCTAGTTTCAGAACATCTATTCTGTGTGAACACTGATGTTACATAGATTCGAGACTTTTTTTCTTCTATTTGAATACTATTTTATGTCAAATAAATAACGTTTTTTTGTTGACTAGTTTCGAATGTATTTCCTCTCAAAACGCATTTGTCAAATAATACAGTAATAGTTTTTATGTATTTTCATGAGAAATTATTAGACATGAAATTTGACCCTTTCATATTATCAAGAGACATTTTTGCTGAACATTATACTTAGTCATATTTTTTAAACTTGATTAAAATTTATCCGTAGTAATGGTATACTCGACAATCAGCGTATTTATTCGTCGACAATGATTGAGTATAAGTAGACCATATCGTCGTGCTGACAGACAGATAGTTGAAACTTATGTTCAAGAAGAATTTTCTGAGTAGCTGAATTATCTTTTGAAGAAAGTTTATATTCAATTTTCAATTGTATTTTCTCAAATCAAGGTTGAAAAACGATCAAGTGTGTTGTCCTTACGACTTATTCTCGAAAGAAATACTTTTTAGTAAGGTATTCTCATCTAGTTCATTTGACATGGCTATTTAAACAACAGTAGAGTTATTAGAAGAAAAAAGTTAGTGTTTGAGGAATTTCATAGCTATTTAGAGACTTCCGTATGAATTTATTTAACCTGACTGATTTTTTTTTGAGCAGGTGATTGCGAAGATGAAATCAAAGGTCAATGATTTGAACAACGATTTGTTTCAGAGTCGCATCTGGTTATTAATCTTCATGTTTTTATACAGATTTAAAATAGTCAGTCAAACAAAGCAGCAAGCATGAGTACGACATGTGTTGGGAACTCATAAGCTATTTAAATAGTTTTTACAGTACGTGAAGTTTTTAAAAGATCTATTTACTCTGTTAAATACCCATGAATCATTATGCAAATAGAAGTTCGTTTCGTAGAAAACGTGTAACTGCAGAGAGGCTAAAAGTTAGTCGTTCGTTTAACAACTTAAACGTGCGAAATAGCCTGCCTTTTTTTTTTTGTATCTGTGATTATTTTCACTCATGAATTGCTTCTATTTATAAGATAGACCGCGCATTCTACGTACTGGTTCGTAAACTGACAGACTCAAAATGGTTAATTTCGGTTTTATCATGTTTTTTATTTCAATAGCTGTTCTCATACTCAGCGTTATCTTATGTGTTATTTATGCTCTTTTAATTCTTCTTAACAGGCGACTTCATAATCGTTTTAATATATTTACATTCAATATGTCTTTATCAATCATTTGCGCTGGTCTCTATTGGATTATTTTCTATCTTTTAGCAGGGTATCATGGCTTTGATACGACCAACGCAGTCGGTTGTGCTATTTTAAATTACACGGAACTATTGTTCAATTGTCAATTATCATTATCTATGGTCACCGTTTCAATCAATCGATGCTGCTGCATAATATTTGTGTCTAAAGCATTTTTTAAAACAAACAAATGGATAGTTACATGTATCTTGGGACAATGGATAATTAGTTTTATACTAAGTATACCAATTGCTATTCCACCTGTAATCTCGGTATGAACTATTTTTGTATAGTAGATATGTATGAGAAATTCATTCTGATGATCTAAAATTCTATTCATTTGAATTGATTGAAAATAGTACAATTCTTATCCGAATAAAGAATCAGTTCCATAGATGAGTGATTACGTCTATCAAAAGACCCCAATTTATGACGCACGTTACATCTAATCTATAGAATAAGGTTAGGGATTTGAAAATAGAAGATAAATAATATGTTCGCATACATTTTCAAAGAAAGTGCATTACTTTTTTCTGCCATTCTATAGAAAAAAGTCAATGCATGTACTAGCTTATAAAACAACACAAATATAAAAAATGGTTGAATCTGTTTTACTTAAACATGAAACCATTAATTTACAGAGCATGTCTCTTATTGATTTTGTTGAAGTCTGGTAGAAAAAAGAGAGAAAAATAATTGAGTCTACACAATTTTTTTTGATTGCTTTTCATCGTTATTTCGTTGTTGTTCTTATCAAAAATGCAATTCACTCGTACATATTTGAACACATTCTACGTGAACCGAATGCTATATATTCTAATAAGACTACACACAGTTCCGGTATGCGTTCTATGATAATCTTATTGTGTCAGTTGACAAAGTTTCATAGCGTCAATATATGTCGAGCAAACAAATTAATCTGTATTCCTTCAAAAAAATTAAGCGTACAAATCGAAAGATTAATGCATAGTGTCTTCAATTTTTCATCGAAAGTTCTTAAAGGGATCTCATATTCAATATTTATAACATAGAATAGTGTATTCTTTCTCCTTACTATAAAATATTTGATCGTTATGCATAAGCTAATTGAAAAATGACTAGATTATTCAATGCTTGTATTCAATGGAATGTTGATTTATAGTCATGTGTATGAATCATAAGATTTGAAAATTAATAGACTTTATTTTTTTTTTATGAAGACAAGGACTTGTGATCGACAACCATGGTGCGAAATTTACTCACTATTCATTGTCGTCTTATTTCCTACATTCATCTGTCTTGTCATCAATCTGCGTATATTCATCCATGTTCACTCTTCATCTAATAGGGTTCACGCTCAAACCCAAGTGACTGGAATACACATGACCAATAGCACTCGTTCCAATCAGCAATTAAGTCGTCGAGATGCTCATCTCTTACGACATGCAATCTTCATGTTTTGCATATTCTTTGGAGGTTGGTGTCCGGTCTACATATATTTAGCTTATGGAGCGTATACCAGTATCAATCTACTTATATATCGTGTTCTCGTCCTGTGTGCTGAAGTAAGTTTCTTTTTTAATATTATCAATTTATATTTATACAATGGGGAATTACGAGAACTTGTAAAAAACAAAGTTCGACGACTTGGTAATATATTACAGTGTTTTTCATAAAATTGACACATTTTGTAGTAGATTCCCTTGGTTAGTCAATGTTGTCTTGTTTTAATTTTATTTCAATGTGTCCTTCATCGAATCTTTTCTGTGTTTCATTTTGTGTTGTTTCATTGTTCGTGTGTTCATTTGCTTAATTTGCGATAGAAATAAATATAAAATAGCTAACTAACTAGTATGTGTATCTTCTCTTCTTCTATATCTACAAACTGATAATGATCTTATAAAGGTTTTTATTGGTGTTAATCTGATGATAAATTCAACTCTTTTTTTTTGAGACATGTATTCATAGTATGCTAGTGTACTGAATCGTATGAGTATTGTATTCGTAAGGGCTTTCAAGATAATATATGAATTAAAGATGAAATACCTAATCAATCGTTATGTGATTTCTGCTAATCAAATAACTGAATATCAATGTTATCGATGTTGGATTGCTATTCAGATTGAATTTCCATTTTGAGAATGAATGTGAGTCTTCGGTTAAATAACTCACACCCTCAGGTATGGGTAAGGGGTGTGGATGAGGGATGTGGTTGTACATAGAAAGTAAGAAACATCCACCCGTTCACACCCACACCCATATTCACAACATTACCAACACCTACTGCTCCATTTTTTAAATGAAAGTTTTCTTACAAAAGATAGAAAAATTCATTCAAAAAGATTTACTGACATCATTAATCGTTTGTATCAGGTTGCTAAATCGACATTCTATCAAAATGACTTTGTAAAAGACTAAATAATTCATCTCAAATCGTGTTTTTATGAATATTCTATTGTGAAAATGATTTTAGTTTTATCTGATTCTATTTTTGCTAAGACTTATTTTATAATAAATAATGAAAAAGTTTACAAAATTGCCATTAGTTCATTAAATTATGATACCAATGAAATTGTAGTTGATCTACATATAGCTCTGATCTTCCAGTAACATATCCGACAGTGTATCCATCGAATTTTTCTGTGCATAATTCATCTCGAAAATGATCAATTGATTGACTAGCTTGGCCATTACTTGTAAAGAGTCTTATACCTCGTATTAATGGGACCAATTTTCTAATACCATTCACATAGAGCGTTTTGTCATCTACTATAACTTGAACCTTATTGATTTTTTCGTTTTCAGAAAGACAAAATGTATCTTCATTATTGATGGATCGACATTTTCCATGCAATTTGGATTCCAGAATACGTTCAGAATTGTCAGATGAGTCATACAGAAACCGACACCACTCTAGAGGCTTTACCTTATTTCTAGTAATCAGACCACGAAGATAATGTGAATTTGTAAAGCCTGTGATTGATGAGTCATCAAAAAAGTCACAACCTGATCCACCAAACTTGGTGCCAGATTTTATTGATGAAAGATCTATAATAAAAATGTCAAGTATAGATCGATAGTCTATAAGTTTGTCAGAAAAAAATACATTAAAATAAAATTTCTAACAACGACATACTACTCAGTCAAGCTAGATTGTAACCTGTGCGCACATCTTGTCACATTAGTAGTGAACAATTCGTAATGTTTTAGAAAGTCTCTCTCACATAATGACATACAGAGATTGAAACCGAATTGAATAGAGATGCCTCCCTCATGTATTTTTCTGAATCAAAAATGGATAAGAAAAAAACAAAAAGAAGGATCAAAAAACGAAGTGACGTTGAAATGTATTCTTGAACTCTTTTTATGACATTAATTTAATTGGCTTCACCATTTTATTTGAAAATTGTGATTGGCTTGAATGAAATATATATAGATTTAAAAGAAAGCAATATCGATTCAGAGCTTATAAAGAAGTGTGTCTAATTATTCTAAATAGAAATTTTAATGTCTCACCAAATGACTCATATCTATATTATAATCCAAGTATTCTCAGACAGATGTGCCACTGTTTTAATCTATATTTATCCTATTTTACAGGAACATGTATTAAGAAAAGGATATCTTCTACGTATAAGAGAAAAGAAAAAAAATATAGTGAATATTCAACTTTCTACAGCTTGAAATGCTTTATCAAATGGTATATCGTTTATATGTTTATCCTTTTATTTTCACACCCATTCACCGCAAATACTAAATCGCACACACTTTATCATTTTTGGGTAGAACGATCTTATCGTTCAATTTACTGCGTCTATGTGAAAGTGGAAGAGAAGCGAAGTTAGACAAAAGAAGGACAATTGAAATAGTAACAAAATGATAAAAAAAGACTTTTCTCAATGAGCTTCTTTTTGGATAAAAAATATCCATTATTTTCTAAAAATTCGAGTTTCATTCACTTTGTAGAATGACTTTTTGAAAATGACATTGTCAATAACTCGTAAAAAGCTAGTTTGTTTTCACTCAAATTTGTACTAAAATTACATTTCTTAGATTTACATGATCAGTCAACAATGCAGCTTTGCATCTCTTTCTATTATGAAGAACTTTGCAAAATATGATGCAATATAAACTTATACTTACGTCAGTCCAAAAGTAGTGAGAGTAACGCTTTCATGCCATATAGTAAACTGACGGAGAGTTTCTTTTATTATGAAACGATAGAGGAAAAAATGCTCTAGCTTTCTATGCTATTTGATCATACTTTAGTTAATAGTATGATAGAAAAGTTTTCATAAGATTCGTTTTGGTATTATGTTTTTTAGTTACGACACTACATATAGTGATCGATATGAGTTCCATTCTTAATTTTCTTTCTTTCTCTTATGTTTTTCGTTATGATCTTCTTTACGTTCATGAGTCTTTATGCATTAGGATAGACATCAGATGATGATCACAGATAAGAGGCACCAAAGAATTTTCATTAAGGTTTTATTTCATTAAATGCTCAAAGTAATCTCCTTCATTATCCACACACTGCTTCATCTGTTCAATCCATTTATCAAACTTTTTTTATACTCTTTTTTATTCAAAGAGTATATGAAATCTACCACAGCACGATGTAATAACTCGGAATCGCTTTGATCCCCTATGTTTTGTTTGATTAAGGCGAATAATCAGAAAGTCACAAGATGCTACATCTGGAGAATTGGGTGGATGTGGTACTATTGTGAACCCTTGTGATTGCAGATAATCTGACACGGCTCTATGTCTATGTGGTCTAACATTGTCATAGTAAATTTTCACAGTATGTGTTCCAGATGAAGGTCTTTGGCTCTTGAGGTCGTAGATGAGGGACTGCAAACAATTTTCTATGTAATATTGGTGGTCGATAGTCTCTAGATTCGATACGATGGATAAAAACGGGGCATGTTGACTTAAAAAAATGCATAGCGATGTTCTCGGAGCAAAACGACTACGTCGAACAATTGTCGGTAGGAGATCTCCCCATTGCCACCCAAGCAACGTTTAGTGCTTTCCGACCAATTTTGTTTATGATAAAACCAAGATTCATCCACCGTCACCGCATCGCGTAATCTCTACGTTCCTTGTTCGAATTTTGCTAAATTTTCTTTATATGTTCGAACTCGTTCAGCCCGTTGAGAAGCGGTCAGGTATTTGGGTATATACCGAGTCGTAAGTTTTTTGAGTTTCAAATGATCTGAGATTATTCTATGAATAGTTTCATGACTCAGACCAGTATTTTCTTGCAGCTCCTCAATTATTACATATGGGCCGTCATTAATAGCGTCGCAAATTTGTTCGATATGTTCATCAGTCGTCTCGGTCACTGGTCTTCCTGGTCGCGCTTCATCTTCGATCTCTTCTCGACCTTCGCGGAACCATTGAGCCCATCTTGCAACAGTCGCGTAGGATGGAGCTTCGTACCCGAAGACTGTGGTTAATTCATCACGAATAATGGTTGGTGAAATACCAAGTGTGGCACACACTTTAATGTAGAAACGATAGTTTTCCTTATCCATCAGTAACAGAAATCAGCTATTCTAAGACTGAATCTGACTATATGACTGTATAGAGTAACTGACTGAGAAGTAGAAGATAGAATAACTGAGAGATACAGTGACGAAGGGGAGGGATATGTATAGTATCTGAAATGGAATATTCCAGAACATTGCGCGAGAACACTTTGATATAACCGAAAGGATAAGACTACAATGGAAAGTTCTAGAATGTTCATGTGAAACTGGACAACGGACAGTCATGTGGACAAGGATGTGACCACTAAGTCACTATATCACAAAATTTCCTACAAACACATTACTGGACAAAGTTTCTTTATAGACAGGAAAAAGACATGTGTATTAATACACACAGAAATACGTCTCGCAATAGAAAAGATAATAAAGAAAAACATAATAGGAAGAAAGAAGCAGAATAAAGAAAAAAAAATTAAGAATCGAACTCATATCGATGCCTTTATGTAGTGTCGTAACCAAAACATATAATACCAAAACGAACCTTACGAAAACTTTTCTATCATACTATTAACTAAAGTATGATCAAATAGCATAGAAAGATAGAGCATTTTTTTCTATATCATTTCATAATAAAATAAATTCTCCTTCGGTTTACTGTATGGCATTAAAGCGTTACTCTCACTACTTTTGGACTGACCTAAGTATTTGTAATTCTAACAACCGTGGTGCTCTAGTGATAGCTGAAAATCTACCTGTGAAAAAGAAAAAAGAAAGTCATGGTACGTAACATACTATGATAAGAAATTCCGTCAAAACTGAACTCGGATAACAAAAAATTCTATAAATCTAATGTTTAGTTTTCAATCAAGACAGTTGCTCTTTACCGAGAAATTAAATTTCTGCGTTTGATTGAAACTAATGCAAATGGATCTATTTAATAGAGAAAATCTTTATGGTTAAACTATATAGAAAATTAAAAAAAAATCTAAACTTTAATCTACAAAGTTGTAGATAAAGCTTTAAGATGAGAAATTATGATTATAATATATATAAGATCGATTCTAATTGAAATGAATTCTTATTAGGATTAATATTTGATAAATCATTAAGACAAAAGAATAGAATGGGTGAATATTCTGCAATTGGTTTAAAATCTTGTTTAGATGCTTCGATTTTTTTCGCTGTTGCGTCAGCAATTTTTATTCATATTTCATCCAAAATTAATTATGATGAATCAAGTGTTTCAATGACAGCTTCAATTTCTAAAATATTTCTTTCTGATGAATTAAGGGTGAGATGTGGGTGTGGGTATGTCTGTGTTCGGCGTCGGAGTTCCCTTTCTCTTTCCACGTCCACATCTACACTCACACCTTTTACTTAGTTTTATAAAATTTGGTTTTCTAATTGTCTGATTAATTTTCTAGAATCATAAGCCTCATGCTACATGAGAAAGTAATATTAAAGATTGATTCTTTGGTTCAGTAGAACAACCATCCTTCAGTTTTCAATGACATCGTATTAGACTTGTTCGATTTAGATATGAATTTTCAACTGAGCTCATACCCTTCTTTCAAAACCAGC